>JAPYYT010000476.1:0-49116 GCA_030522565.1 Ceratosolen corneri
CGAATGCACGCAGTGTGTCCGTGCTCCTCCCTACGCCTTCCCTCCTCCTCCTCCACCTCCTCGCATGCGCGAGATGTGCGTACAGGTGTGTGTGCGAGCGAGCGAGCGAGCGAGCGCGCGCGCGCTTGCTTGCCTGCCTGCCTGCTTGCTTGCGTGCGTGCGTGCGTGCGTGCGTGCGCGCGCGTTCGTGTGTCGTATTCCTTTTAGCCAGGGTTCGCCTCGCCTTTCTTTTTTAATTACTTTTTTGCCTCTCACCTCGTTGGGCGCGCGACGCGGCTGTTTTCCCTATCGGCCGTTACGAACTCGCTCGTCTCCCCCGTAATCCGCAAACTCGGCTTGAAGCAGCGAGGCGCTCGATCGACTTGCCCGTCGGTCCCCCGTCGTTGGAAAAAAAAACGATGAGGGAAGAAGAGGCGTGAGAGGCCGAGGACAGAGGCAGCGGCGGCGAGCGAACGATCGACGCGAGCGAGCCGTCGTCGTCCCCGTCCAAGAAAATGTGCGCGCGCGATACCCGCACGTACTTGGGTCTAAAGCACGGGGGTCGGGGACGATGGACTTTTCGAGATGCCGCGCGCGTGTGTGTGTGTGTGTGTGGCGGCTGTTTGGGCGTGTTGGTGTGTTGGTCGGTGCCAGTCGGGTACCGCGTGCGTGTGCGCGCGCGCCTCCGTATTATGCTGTTGCTCGTTATACAAAGTACAAAGTTGAGCTTCCTCGGCTGCCCCGGTTATATACTACATTTGCTGTTTGTTTTGACAAAGGCCCGCGTGGTGGCGTCGTCTGACCCCGCTATTACAGCTTTTTGATTGTTCCCTCTTGCCTTTTTATTCTGCCGACGTAATTGTCGTGTGGGACTTTCGCTTAGGCCGATGCGCGTCTCCCAGGTTTCGCAACTGATGACAGTTTTAGGCTATGATTTGATTGACGGCTCGATTGAGCCTTCATGTTGTTCTTCTTGCCCCTTTTTCAGTATCGATTTTCACGATTGACCGCACGCGTATTTATCGGGGGACTAGGCTTCTGCCAAAATCATTGACAGTCACGCCTTAAGGCCCGCAGTAACCTGACGAGAATTATTATATTCATGGCCATTTTATTGTCTATTTTTAGTTCCTTTCCTTAACTGCTTTGAATTTCAAATGCGTCCTTCATTATTAATACGGGATTTATAGGTCAGCGGCGTGTACACAAACATTTCATTAGACACTCTTGTCGATAAATTTAATTTACTCGGTAATAAACGAGCGATTAATAAGAAGTACGTATTGTGTTTAAATTGTACATTACATTTATGCATTTCGCAATTGGTTGTAAAATTTACGAATTGCTTTCTTTCTTTCTTCTTTTTTTTCCCCCCCGTTGTAAATATCTAAGTAAATTAAATGAATTTGACAATATTAATTAGCTATTAATTATTATTATTACGTATGCACGCGCGAGAGAGCAAAAATGAAAATAAAAATTATGATTATCATTATAAGTAATAATCTGTTATTGTATTCGTAATTATGTCTTTGATTAAAATTAAATCCTATCAGTTTTCCAAGTCATTGGCAAATTAAATTTATCCAATTCAAATTTACTTTCATCGCGACATTTGTATTGAACTGACAAATGATTTCTACATTAATCCATTATGATTTTACATATAATCCTCGTGAACGAATAAAATTAATGAGCACTTTTGGGAAAGTAAATTTGCATTGAGCCAATGTTTCAAAATTTCTCCTCATCCTCCGACGACTTAAAATGGTGAATTTTGTTATTGCAATTGAATTTTGTTCCGCCGGCAGAGGGCGCTAGCTGTAAATGCACCAAAAATGGAGTCAGATAAGAAATCCAAAGTTCCGTTTCGTTCATTTCTAATTTCCGGTGCACGTGCGTAGTTTGTGTTATTTAAAGTTATACATGTATGTAACAATGAGAATAAATCAAATTAAAAGCAAGAGGCTATAAATCTAGATTGGAAGGAAAGAAAAGTAATAATGGTAAGTGTATTTCAATTGACGAAGCATCGGTTACGACCACGAACACGTTGTTTTAGCTTCTTAACCTATCTTAGCGTTGTTCACGTGTGGGTTTTAATCGCATTGCAAATGAAAAACATGCCATTCCCCTTTAAAAAGTAATATTTATTATTGTTAAAATAAAACTCTTATTTTCTTTACAGTCTAAGTTGTTTGTACTTTTCGAGCATGCTGCTGGCTATGCAGTTTTTTCTGTTAGAGAATTCGAGGAGACGGGTATGTTACTGCCGCAGGTTGAAGCCTCGGTAACCGAATTATCTCGATTTAATCAAGTGGTCAAACTCATTGGTTTTACACCATTCAAAACTGCCTTGGTAGCGTTGGAGAACATAAATAGTATATCGGAAGGTATTGTACCTGAGGATTTACAACTGTTTTTAGATTCAGTTATACCGAAGGCAAGTAAGAAGGATAAAATTATCCTTGGAATTACCGATCCAAAATTAGGCGCCAATATTACAGAGGTGTTACAAATAAAATGCGATCATACTGGGGCAATACCTGAAATTATTCGTGGAATTCGGTTTCACTTCCATAATTTGGTAAAAGGTTTTACATGTCAAAGTTCTGGAATTGCACAGCTGGGTTTAGGCCACAGTTACTCCAGAGCTAAAGTTAAGTTTAATGTTAATCGAGTAGATAATATGATTATTCAAAGTATTGCGCTGCTCGATCAACTAGATAAGGACGTTAACACATTCAGTATGCGTATTAGGTAACTATAAATAAATCAATTTTTACAAAAAGCTGTGAAAATTTAATGATAATATCAAGGATAATTTTTTGTTATAAAATTTTTTAAAAATTTTGTAAATTTGTATTTGCTATTTGAATAATAAATTTGAATGGAAATTTGGTTACAATACAATTAATTTATTATATATGTATTAAAAAAATATGTCTAATTCAAGTTTTAAAAAATAAATAATTTAAATAGATAATTTCAATAAAAAATTCCAAATATATTATATAGTAAAAAGTATATTATAATTCTGATATTATTATATTTATTTAACAGTCAATTTATGCGTGTCTTATTTTTATTAATGTAATTATAAGTTAAAGTTAAAGTAGATAAGAAAAATAAATTCTAATATGTTACGCTATTTCACGCAAGTATATGAAGAGAAGAAAAATTTCTTTTTTTCAGAGAATGGTACAGTTATCACTTTCCAGAGCTTGTCAAGCTTGTTCCTGATAACTATATGTACGCAAAAATTGTTAAATTTATTAAAAATAGAAAAGAATTGACTCAAGACAAGCACAATGACTTGGAGGAAATTGTAATGGATGGATTAAGGGCTCAAGCTATAATTGATGCATCAAAATCATCAATGGGAATGGATATCAGCCCAATTGATCTTCTAAATATTGAGATGTTTGCAGGTCGAGTAATAGCCTTAGCAGACTATCGAAAGGAACTGGCTGATTATCTGAAAGCCAAAATGGCTGGAGTAGCCCCAAACTTGGCAACTTTGATCGGCGATCAAGTAGGAGCTCGCCTTATTGCACACGCAGGATCTCTCACAAACTTGGCCAAATATCCAGCTTCTACGGTTCAAATTTTAGGTATTTCCTATTTTATTCTATATACTACTTTTAAAAGCAAAATGAGCAATGTGTTACGTTTTGATTTGAATTGATTGGAAATTCATTCTTGAAGATGGTGGAGTTGGAACATTATTTGAATCATTCAGACGTTTTGTAATTCAATTTTTATTGAATTATAAATTGTTCTGATTGTATAAAAGTAATATAACACACGTGGGTGAAGATTTTAATTTTTTAATTTTGCATAAATAAGACACGTGAAATTTATTAATTTAATGGATCTAAATATCCGTTATACCTATTGTTTGACTCATTTTTCTTCTCCAGGCGCTGAAAAAGCTTTATTCAGAGCTCTAAAAACAAAAGGAAATACGCCAAAGTATGGATTATTATTCCACTCAACGTTTATCGGTCGTGCAGGTACTAAAAACAAAGGTCGAATCTCAAGGTATTTAGCTAACAAATGCTCTATCGCCTCAAGAATAGACTGCTTTGCCGAAACACCTTGCAACATTTTCGGAGATAAACTGCGACAACAAGTTAGTTAAATTAAGATATATTTTAACGATATTTAGCGATATTTAATGAAGAAAATGTAGTTTACGATCCAATAGAAGAGAAGCACTTTATAATAATATGTACGAATAATTCGGAATATAGAGCACATTAATAGTTTGTTTGAACAACATTTTTCTACGTAATAATTTAACTATTACGTTTTTTATATTAGCATTAAAGACTTGATTATTAAAGACTAATTAAAGACTAAAATTATATATTTCCTAAATATTTTTATTTCACGTTGAATTAGATGATAACTTATTATTTGCCCTTATAGTGAACTATGATTTCGTATGTATTTCTATACTAAAGTTAAACTAATGACTGAATTTGTGTAGGTTGAAGACAGATTAAAGTTTTATGAAACTGGAGATATACCTAAAAAGAATGTAGATGTAATGCAAGAGGCAATAAAAGAAGTTTCACTATTAATTACCACTACTGCTGCTGAAGAAGAATCTAAGAAAAAGAAAAAGAAAAAGGATAAGAAACGAAAAAGCGAAGGATTAGAAAATGGTGATGTGAATGGTACGTTGGAAAATGGGCACAATAAGGAAAATGGAGAGAGTGTGGATAAAATGGAAATTGATGAGGAGGAGGTTCCTAAGAAGAAGAAAAAGAAAAAGAAATCAAAAAATGCGGAGAACGAATGAATAAATTATAAGTATAGATTAAAAGAAAAACTTTTGTCCTTCTTTTAAAGGTATTTTATGCAGATGTATATTTTACTTACAACAGATATTTTGTGTTCTTAAAAAAAAAAAAAATTTCATAATATTTCTTTTAAGGGTACATTAAGAAAAAAAAAAGTATACTTTCTGTGAAAGTTTCACAGTACAAGCTTCAAATTATATATGTAAATAAACATTTTGTTATACGATCGATCATTGTCCATTATCTCTTGTATGTACAAGTACACTATATTAATTACAATAACTAAAGTTTGTGACATTTTGATAAAAAGGTAATTTTTATACAAATAATTATTATTAAGAGTAGTTATCATTACTTTAGTTGTATAAGTCACAAATTTAAAAACGTCAACATTCTAATATTCTGGTTTATAGCAAAACCAGGTGCAAGATTTAAATATAGTAAGGATCAGAGAAAATACCTTGCGCATTTGTATTGAAAAAAATAAAATTATATTAAAAATCATATTATTTATTATATACAACGTTATATAAAAATTCGTTTTAAAGTTAAGGTAATTTTGGGTATAGAATATAATGTAAATTTTTCTTTCAAAAATACATTTTTAATTTTCTTTAAATCTGATGTTTATTAGTAAACACATATTTGAAAATTGCTATTATTCTTTCATTACATTGGAAAAGAAATATTGAATAATAGTGTAAAGTTAACAATTTTTTAATTTTCATAATATACTTAAATTCATAAAGATGTGGAAATTTATGTATTAAATAATTGAGTAAATTAAATGAAAATACTTCTATTAATTATAACCAGCACCAATGAGCATTCAATGATAACATTGCTACACTGCAGTATAGATATAAATACTTAAAATAATAATTACAATCCTTATTGAATAATCTTATATTAGAGAAATTTGATAAGCTGCACTCAAGTTAATTTATGTACTTCAACTCCATTCGACATTTAATTTCATTTTTGTGATGTTCTAGTGTTTATTAATTTTAGAAAAACTGATTTAATTACAGTAATAATAATACTATTACCTAATTATTTATACAGCTTTCGCCATTTCGCTCCCGTATTTACAAAGAAGTTTTGTGAAATCATTGAATATATAATAGTAGTTAGCCCTTGAAGTTTCAGTCTCGTTTACGAGGTTCTAATTGTAATTTGAGAGGATTTTCGATTATTCCTTCGCTATAGTTCTTAAAAGAAAGAAGGTTAGTTGCTTACAGAATGGCTCTTGAAATTTCTAAATGAACTCACTACGGTACAGCTAAATTTACCTATCAAACCAATGTTACCTTCGCTATAAAATTGTATTTGCTGCCGCTAAGAAAACAACACTAAAAGATTTTTAGTGACAGTGCAATTAAGTAGCAAGGAACACAATAATAAATTTGAGAAAAATAAAGATTTCTTACTTAATATATAAAAAAAAAAAAAAAATTTAATGTGGTTATAACTTGGCAAACCTAGCTGTTATTCAATATACTTAAGTCTAATAATTATCTTTAAAATGATGTGTCTTAAATGTATTTGTTATATTGAAAACGATATGCATTCATTTCAATCATCAAGTTTGGTCGCTGGAGTATACGCAATTATATATATATATTATTAATTTATGAAACAAAATGTAATCGTGCAAATACGTTGTTAAACGAATATTAACAGAAAAAGTTTTGACAGTTAAGAATGTTTAACTATCTAAATCGTACTAATTTTTGTGCATCTAGCAACACAACTTCATACAAACATTTTTTTTCTTTCTTTTTTCTTTCACAAAATGATTTTCTATTCTGATTTTTTCCTATTTTTAACTAAATTTTGTTAATTTTGTTAATTTTTTTTTTTTTTTTTTTTTTTTTCATTTTATCCAATACACTTGTGATTTTCAATAATTTTCATGTTTTCTTAAAACGTCTAACAAATGTTACAATATTCATTTTTTTGAAATTTGTTTTATGTACAGAAGATGAAGTATTCGATATCTTAGGAGTTAATTTCTTAAATTTAAAATGCAAAAATTGGCATCAAAGACTTTAATGACGTTATTTTTTCTTTTCTTTTAAACTGTAATTTATATTTTACTTAACATTATCTTAAATATTTATCTATATGCTTTTTTAAATTCTTTTAAATGATTATTGAAAAAATAAATATTTAATTTTTTCAAAATGCACACATTTACCTGTAAAACAGTGTAAATGTGTAGTCGTGATAATCACAATGAATCTGTAAGAGTACATTTTAAAAAGTTACATACCCAAGTTCTATCATCGTATCAATCACATTTGTATTATTGGATAAAAAATTTTTGAAAATCACAGGCATACATAATTTTTTAAGATATTTAATTATAACTAAGATTTTCGGTGATCAACCATTTGTTTCTTGTTTTTTTTTTTCCCCCCTCTGTTTTATACAATGTATATTTTTGGTACAAAATTATAGAGGGTGAACTTCGGGAAGCACAATTATATAATTCATCGTATCTGTATTAAGTCTATTCATTCAAATTCAAACAATATATTTTACAATTTTACGGCCCTTTAAAATCTACAATTTGCTTACTTGTTTTTCATCAGCTCCTTATTCTCATTTTGTACAAATGTCTTTTTAAAAAAAAACCGACATTGCACAGCAGAAGGAGAGAGACAAAACTGATTTTACATGTTTCTTTCACTTTTTACAATAATTATATGTTTGACACACACACACAGGCATACACACACACACACACATATATATATATATATATATATATGTCGTTGAACATTTGCTCTACTATTTTCCATGCGATTGCTGTTTAAAATCATATACAACTTTCACGGTGAACCTTACGAATAACATTCGAATGAGCCTTGTAGTTGTTTTTTTCATTTAAGAAAAGAACACTTGGCATATTGCAAACTTATCTCGATTCACCCTGATTATTTACTTTGTCAGTTTATGTCGTGACTGGCACTGTTGGAAAATTAGTAATGTGATACATACACATACATATATATATATATATATAAAAGGCATTTTCTTCACTAATTGTCGCCTTACTTAAGAATCGTTGAATTGCATGAAAGGTTGCTGTGACCATAGTGATGTAAAACGCATCGATGGAAGAACTTGAAGAACTGAAAATAAATATATCAATTAATTATTGAGGATTGTCGATTGAGCATTGAAATAGGTGACACTTTTGGTCATACATTTACACATTTCGAATTTGGCTTCAATCCTTAAGCCAAATCCGTTTGTTTTGTCATTAATCTTTACAACTTTGATTGGATTTCAATAAAAGTGCCAGTGTTCTTGAGATTTTTTTATTTTTGGTTTCTAAACCTCGCGTCCAGGCTTCTCAATCAAGCAATAAAATGATGGTAAAGAGAGTTACCGTGGGCGGGCTTAGCCTGGTGCTGGGGACTCCCAGTCGCCAGTTGGTTCATCGTTGGGGCCGGGCCCGTCTGCTTCGTCTTGCTGCCCATGATATTGTCAAGGTCGATGTTCAAACCGGCGCCCTTCCAGGTGGAGCCGACCTGGACCATCGACTGGCCGCCCGGTTGCTGTTGGCCCATCGTCGAGCTGCTCATGGGCGTCAGCAGATTCAGCGACGAGGCCAGACCTGTTTTATCATTCGTTTTCTTTTTAATTCCATGGGCCTTTTGACATTTTTGTTTGGTGGGCATTGTAGGCAAATTGATCGGCGAGGGGCGCTGAAAGTCGCACAAGAATTCTTTCGCGCTAATGTTACGAAAGGGTTTTCTGTTTCACTTTTCGTCTTTGGCAAGATGATTTTGTAAATTGACATTTGCCTCGTTAAATGGATATTTGCTTTAAGGGCGGTAAATTAATTGAAATGTGGTCTTTACGCAAGTGAATTTTAACAATTGGGATGAATGTAATTAAATAAATTCGGAGCTTTTCGCGATAATGTTCTATGCGTAGAATGTCGTTTTCAATAACTTTCACAAGTTAAAAGATAACGCAACAGCGGCAGATTCATGAGTATTCACGACGAGGAGTCATATATTATCGAATAATTATTTATTTTTAAAGTACTCGTCTACAAAATTCCGCACATCTTACATTATATGTGTATATGTATATTATATAAATATTACATTTTTCAGAAACTACGACATGTAAACAACAATGCATATTATTTATGTGTACTACAAATCTTACAAGTTGCTTAAAAGTAAGGAAAAGTTTTATTCCACACAGTCTGATAGATACATTTGTACTTGAACTTTCATTCCCGCAAATTAAAAATACATACTTTTGAGTATATTAGTTTGGGAGAGTATAACTAGGCTAAGCACATTTGCCAATTTACAATGTAACTTGCAGCACATTTGTACGAACAAATTGAATGAAAAGTTTAAGCCTCGAGAATTATGTTTCTTCGTATCTTTTGATAATATCACCCGCGAATAAATATACGCCGTCTTGAATGAAATTTTATGGTAATTTTCAATAAGGTAATTTAAATGTAAATTTTCAAACTACAAATAGACCTTTTCTCCACATCGTATTATTCATAAAAGATAAATCTTCTTTTCTTTTTTATAAAAAGACAGACCAATAATCTATAAATGGTTTAAAATAAATAATAAAGTTCTAAAAAAGATCGCTCGTGTAATTTATTAGATTTAAATTTAAATAATTAGTTCGAAAAATGTTTCATATCGGATTTTTCAGGAGTTTATTATTAAGACAGATTGTTTAAACATTAAAATGAAGGCCTAGATACTTTAATCTATTACCCACTGGCCATAATTCGTTAAGCTATTATTGCTTAAAGTTAATAGACAATTAAATTACTATTACATTGTTGTCGCTATCATCATCAGCGATTGGATTGCTATTTAACATTTGTACGCGAGAGTTCCTTTACTATTACACACTACTATTTCATTACAATTTACAGATCAGAGATTCGTTAGTTCGTCAACCAACTGGCCGTAATAAATGCCTTAAATCATCATCATCACGGGTGGAGAGCGCCATCTTATAAAAAATTGCCCATTTGCAAGTCCGTCTTGATGATTTCTTGTAAGATGGAATTGATCAAGTACATCACGTGCTTCCCCAGCTCTTGGCAATTTTTGTCGGGGTCGGCTTTAAGTGAATTATTCGTCGCGTCAACCAGCCACAACCTCACCTCCATAAGCGCCACCAACAATTCACGTTTCAATTCGAATTCTGGCACGCTTATTAGCACCGCTGCCACGGACTTCATAACTGCCAATCTCACTCTGGCCCTCTCGTGGTACCTCAACGTCCAAGCCAATTCTAAAATTTCCTTGGCCATCTTGACGCTCAGCGGGCAATTTTGGGCTGCGATCATAATGGCGGCCAATGTCTCCAGGTAGCGCGTTAGAAGTATACTCTCGTGGTCTTGATAGCTTTGGGGCAATTCGTACATGAAGCTTTGCTTAGAGTCGCCAAAGCCGTAGATCAGTGGATAAAAGAAGGAGGATACGACGTTTCCGAATTTGTTGATGGTTGTTTTCGGCAGTTTGGTTTCGTGGGCAAAATGACGTGTCTTCGAGTTGAGCCTCTCCTGCACGATCTCACACCAGTCGATGCCCGGGCACGCGTCACTCGCTGGATCATCAAAGTCGTCATCGTAAAGGCTCTCGTACTTTTTGGACTTGTCCGTTTCTATAAACAGACTGATTGGCTTTGATAATTTTTTCCTCCTAGTGGCGGGGGTGGCCGCTACCTCCGCACCATTACTTCCCGTGACTGGGATCCGTGAGAGGCCGTCCGCTGCGGCGCACAAAATATTTAGCATGAGAAGTCGCTGCTGCACCGAGTACTTGGAGAGCTCCGAGTGGAATTCCACGCATATGTATTTGGCGGCCTCTGTCGGATGAACGGTGACAATGGCCACGCAAGCCTTGAACGTTAATACCTCAAAGTCCTCGACGGAGCTCCTCTCCTGAAGATTCAGAAATATTTCGAGCAATTCGCAGGCGAAACTCGCGTCGTCGCTTCCTAATTGCCGCAGTATCAATGACTCGCTAATTTTCAGGGTCTCGGTAAAGATCTCGGGTTTCTCCAGAGTTTTGGAATCCGTGTTCACCAGGTTGTCCCGCAGGTCTCGCAAATACAATGGCTTGAATCGCTCGGAATCCGAGATGTCGTTTGACATGTCGTAAGGCACTAAATCGTCATCGCTGTCTAGCTCTTCGTCTGCATTAAGGGGCGCGACATCGACTGTCTCCCTTCTGGCTACGGCCACCAGCTTCTTCGGTTCTACGCTGTGCTTCGACTTTTCCTCCGTCAACAATCCACGGGGATTCATCAGGATTTCG
Source organism: Ceratosolen corneri (assembly GCA_030522565.1). Classification (NCBI taxonomy): domain Eukaryota; kingdom Metazoa; phylum Arthropoda; class Insecta; order Hymenoptera; family Agaonidae; genus Ceratosolen; species Ceratosolen corneri. The sequence goes on from JAPYYT010000476.1 coordinate 11,120, forward strand.
CACTCCACTCCCAATTCGAACACTTTTCTATCGCCCAAGCTTCGAAATTCTATTTCATTGAGCGACAAGTCCTTGCTCTCATCCTCGCGGACTTTATTACGATTGGAGGAGGGTGAAATTCTCAGAGCTCTCAGTGCCTCGACCAGCTGCACCACACTCTTATCCATGCCCTCGTACTCGAATTTCAGCTTCTCGATCTTATTACCGTCCACGAGTATTCCCGTGAGTATTTCACCGGTTATCATACCGACGGCTCGCACGTCAACTTCGGTCGACGATAAATGTGCTGGGATGCCGGCAAAGACGAGTTGCTGCAGCTCGCTACGTTCGCTCGACGTCAAGCGGCTCTCAAGGAGGCCGATCGACAAGATTATGAGCTTCGTTATGTACAGATGCTGATCGAAAGTCGTGTGATTGAGGGCGCTCTGGTCGCCCCAAATGCTCAATAATTTTTTGGTGATTTCGACGAGTACCCGATCGTCGCTGCTTTGCACGTAGTAAAGATACGAGACGAAATTCTTAATGAGCTTCTCGTCGTTGTACCAAGACATTAGTGGGATTCTGGTTGTGAGGGCGTAGCGCCAATCGTCGCTCTTAATCATCAAGTCCCCGAAAATATTGGGGGCGAAGCGAGGGTGCTTTAAAAATAAAATCGCCACACTCTCGACGCTGCGCGAGTCGATGTCGCGCAAGATATTTTGGAGGAAAGGCCGAAGGCCGTTCACGTTCGAGACGCACCATTCCGTTATAATGTCGACCAGAGCAATCAAGTCACTCGAATTGAAAATGAAAAACATTTTGCTGAGCAGCATCGACAGTATGCTCGTGTCCACATTGATTTGATGAAAATGCAATCCCTCGTTAAGCGCGCGAATGGCTCGAGTCGAGTGGAAGCACAGGATGTTGGCGAAATTTCTCAATTTGAAGCACTCCAGGAGCTTCCTCTGCATTTTATTTGCCACCCTGTTTGGCAGCGAGATCAATATTTGAATGACGCTCTGCCAAATTTCCTTCTCCACGACTCGGGCAAACTCGTCGAGTTCATTGGCCAGACTGGACCTGACAATGGCCGAGAGCAGCGCATCGCTCTTCATCAACTTCTCCAATATAAGTCCAAAGCAGTCCACCAGCCTCGCATCCTCGACCTTCTTCAAAGCTTGGCTAAGCACGACCAGTGACTCGTTGAATAATTGACAGCTGGCCCCATCCAATACAAACAAATTGCAAACCCCCTCCTCGACCGTCTCATTCGATAATGGATAATTGCAGTCGAAGATCTCCACCAGACTCTCCAAAACCCTACTGTACACTATAACGTCCAGTTTGTAATCGGAGTCGTGACCGGTGCACTTTTGCGGCGTGAGAGGACCCGGTAAGAACCTGCAGTACTCCAGGATCGTGGATCGTAATTTTTTTAGGCCGCTTTGGCTCTTGTGCGCTTGCAGGCCTCGCAAGGTCTCCAACAGTTGGTGGCTTGCCTGTCTTTCACGAGTCTCTTCGAGTCCCGATGTAACTGCAAGGAAAGGCTAACTTGGCGGCATTATACGAAGACGCGGGTCGTTTATATTTCTAAATTCGGAGACATGCTGCGAGAGGTGAAAGAGCTTGCGCGTAGGATAGAGAGAGAGAGAGCACGAGCACGGATACTAGAATTTGCAATTGCATCGGACAATTTTCGTTGCTGCCAACGTGAGGAATGCACGAGTGGGGAAAAGGAATTTTCACCCACAAATTTGCCAACAGGCGCACACTTGCTTGCTTGCTATTATATCGTAATGATTCCGAGAGAGAGAGAGACTCGGCAATACTCGGGCCAATAGAATTTTAATGACTGCGTCTATGAGACGTTAACAACGAGTGCTAAAGCATGCGACTATTGTTAATGAATTCTAGTATCGGTGCGCAATAGATATATCGTTAGAAATGTCATTTAGCTCACCTGGGTTATTGAGCGAGCCAATGGGATCGGAATTGAACAAATTTGCATTGTTCAAGTTATTCGTCTGCGTCATTGAGGATCCTAGGGAAGCATTGAAATCGGTGAGGTCCGACAGCAAGTCGGTGTTTGACATTGCTGCAAGGAGAATTAATTCGGTAAAGCGAGCCAACTTGAAAAACCCTCGACTCGGTCCATTTTACAAATGGCGTCGATCGCCCCCCTCGGCCACGATACTCACTCGTATTATTATTGCTATTGCTAATGATTTGGGGCTGGGGGGTGTGGCTCGCGTTGAAAAGGTCGTTACCGCCCTCGAAGCTGGCGTTGATCCGCGCGTTCATCGGCGCTGGCGGCAGCAGGTTATCCGAGCAGGGGCTGCCGACACTCGGCATCATGGGGTTGAGGAGAGACAATTGCGGCTGCTGCGAGATCGTTAGGCTGGAGTTGAAGGCCGAGGTGAAGTCGGCGAACTCGTCGCTGCCGCTGCTGGCCTCTTTGGCTTTGGTGGTGGCTGGGGACGAGCCGAATGCCGAGGTGAAGTCCCCGAAATCCGAGACGTTCTGGCCGCTGGGCAGAGGCGCGTAATTCTCTGCCCGGGGGTTGAAGTCGTCGTCCTCGTTGTTTTCCACGGGCTGATTGCCCAAGACTTTAACAACGAAAAAGGCTTGCATTAGGATCGAGGCAAGGCCAGACCACGAAGTTCGCGGGCCGTAAACGAGGAATCAGGCCATAAGCCCGTTAGGCCATTATTAAAAATAAAGGGGGTGGGGGTGGGGTGGAAGTAGGAAGTATCCGCTCCTCCTCCTCCTCCTCCTCACCTCCTGTAATATTATTGTCGTTTTGCGAGTCGAAAATGTCGTTGAGTATGTCGTTTTTATTCCTGCTTGCCGGCTGCTTGGCCAACGAGGTCATAAAGTTCGTCGGCTGCAGCTGACTCGGCGACGAGTTCACTTGGTCCTTGCCGTAGTTGGCGGCGGCCCCGAGGTCGACCTTTTTTATGATTCTTGGCACTCTCGTGGGCGAGGAGTGATTCGTCGAAGCGACTGACGTAGGTTTGCCGACCCTCTCGATGCTGTCCATCGCGTCTCTGTACTCGCGTTTCTCACCAACCCCGGCACTCGAGTTTTTCTTCGAGCTCGCGTGCGCCTCGTTGTCCGAGTCCTCCCTGTCGCCGTCATCGCTGAAAGTCCACCATTTTTCATCGATTATTTATTGAATAAGCGAATGCTAGCTATGCTAGATAATGCTCGCCAAATAATATCTAATCGGCATATGAATCTTTGGATTGTCCTATTTGTTTATGGAAAGAGGTTCGGCCCCGTTCTTCGGCCATTTACATCAAATACAAATGATAAATGATAAATTGATTAAAAATTTAAATACCTTCCTTTTATCGAGCTCGCGATGGAGTACTTTAACTTTACAATTCTTCCTTATCTATCATTTTCTATACTTATCTCGAAAACTTTATTGCCTATGCAAAATCGATAACAGTTTATTATTAAATGCAATTGATAATGTTTGCAAATAACTAAAGTTCAGTCCTGATAGTACATTTACACTTGTACCATTGCAATAATTGTTATAGCATCACTCATCGTACTATCAAAAATATTAACTGAATTCGCTCATCGTAGCTGCATTTAGAGCTAATATAGTTTCGAGGATTTTAACCATTAATTACTAATCAGTCGGTCGAATTAAATTTATTTATTGAAGCATATATATACACACACGTTGAAATTAATTTAGTTTGAGGAATGCTCGAAAAATAATATTATAACTTCATGATTAATATTGCTCCTTTCATATCCTGCTACTGATTTAAATATTTCTATTCGTAAGGAACGTAACTGAAAGAGCACAGTCACGTTATAGTTAGTTTAGATTGTTTAATTAATTATTTAAAATAATCAAGCAAATTCGTTGAATATATGCTTGCAGTTAAAATTTAATATAATTTCCAAGACGCAAAATCAGAAGCGATTAGCTTGATTGGGCGTAGCTAATTTTAGAATTATTATTTACGTTCGATGAATATTTCAATTTAAACAGTGACAAACGTTTACTACAATTAGTCGACGAAAAATTTATCATAAATTTTAAAATCAAACGCAACGTGTAGATTTTATTCGGCAATTGATTTTGATAAAAGACTCCAACGAAATATCTTTCTTATTTATAGTGCTAAGTAATTTAAATTATCGATATCGCGAGCTTTCAAGAATCAAACGTGTGCTGAACGTATAAAAAAAAAAATTATATCTTCATTGGTTATGCTATTCGTGTAATACTCGTTGCGTGTATGCTTGAAAAATGTAAATTAATTTTTTATAACTGTTTAACAAGCGAATTTATTTAAGGTGCAAAGGTTTCGGAATACAAGATAACAGCATAAATTAATTTATCTTATCTGTTAAATATAGATAAAAGTTATTTGCAATCAGTGATGACGTATACGCTCGCTGGATAGGTAAAGCGGTGCCAATATGTTTATTAAATGTAAAACTATACGAGCTATTTATATATATTTTTTTCCAATTTGCGAACTGACGCCTGAAGAGCAAAAATTATCTCTCGCAATTGGCCGTCAAACGCATCAAGTCTAGAACTTTTATTATAAACTAATTTGTCGATTTATTATTTCATACGAAATTAATTTGCCGATAGATGCTAATTTTTATTCTTTTTTATTAATCTACAAAGAGCAAATAATAAATATAAATTCGTCGACTGATATTTCCTAAATGACGAAAAATTGTTCAGTTTTCGACGTGTTGCAGCACGTGAAGCAAATCAAATTACGTTGGATATACGAGAAATCGCCTGTTTCGAGATTAAAAAAACTTGTTAAATTTGCATATTCCATATCTTTATAATTTCAAAAATAATTCACCACCGCAAATTAATCATTAACAATAATAATAATTAAATAAAAGTACAATTTTTAGTTGTAAAAAGGTAATGATTGCGATTAAAATTTTCTCTAATGCAAAACACTCGAGATAGCTATAGTTGTAAGTATGCAACAGTGTGGTAAACAGCGATCGATAGATCTTACGAGAATAAAAGCATAACGTAAGAGATTTGCCCAAGTGCGTCGGTAGGTCCATTGCACCAACGAGTCTAATTGGAAAAAATTGTTATTTTGTTTTGTTCCATTGATTCGTCGATTTTTTGTTTTTTTTTTGTTTTTCTTTTGAATATCTTGAATTGTTAATTTGTAAAATAGAGATTTTCTATCACAATGTTTTTTGTCTTGGCCCCACCATTTTTCCTTTAAAAAACTAAACTCATCAATTGCGTTAAATATTGATTGACTGCACTTCGCGTCAGATTCGTTGAATTTGCGGAATTTTGTGACAGCCCTTTACAGTTTACTCGATAAGATTTAAATTGCAAAGAAAATCTTATGAATGCCACCTTGCAGTTCAATGCGAGCCTGAAACGCTGTTGCAAGATAACAATTACGTCAAGCGTTCGCTAAACGAGTTTGAGAAGCACCCACACGTCAGTCAGTAAACACTAGTCTCACCTATTGTTCTCGTCCTCGAATCCCTTGGGTCGATTGTCCCTGTCCCAATCGTTGTATCCGTCGCCACTGGTCGCACCCGTACTCGACTTATTACCCGACCACTTTGGATTATCCATCCACCTGTCGCCCCCTCCGCTCCCCAGCCGCATTCCCATCGCCTCGCTCGACATCCCGATGTACTTGTCCTTGTTCTTCTTGGCCTTCTTGCGCTCCTCCCGCAGCTTGTCGTCGTCCTGGATGAAGTCGATCAGCTCGCGCACCTTGTGCCTGATGTTGATGCCCTGGTCCTTGCCGAACTCGTCCACGAACGTGTAGTTCTCCAACGAGCGAAGATCGTAGATGTGCTCGCGCGACGAGGTCACCACGCGTTCCGAGCCATTGCGCACCAGGTAATTCAGCAGCAGAAGCGACTGCAATACAAGCATTTCCACGATGCTGAACTTTGGCTCATTTAATCGCACTTTTTTTTTCTTTCTGTACACCTAGGGCACCTAGGCTGTGGTGATTCGACGATGTTTTAAATGAGCAATTTACAAGATGCTAGTGTAAGCAGGGAGCCGAGCATCCAAACAAAATCAATGTAACATTTAGCGGTTGTATTAAAACGTGTTTAGTATTTTTTTTTCGTTGCAATTCATGCTCAAAATAATCAATCTTCCTTGCCGCGAATAGCTAGTGGCTACTTTCGTACATTACACCACCATCGATCAATTTGCGAATTAATGCGAATGTCGAGTGACACGAAACAATGTACAAGTTCATAATTTATGGACCTTATTGCCCTGTAATACATATACATATATATATATATATATTACACATTTTTAATAACTACAATTAATTAGAAACGCGTTTGTAAGCCGTGGATATTTTCATAATTTTGATATTTGTTCCTTTGCATCTGATCAAGTTCTTATGTGTATTTTATATTGTCAGTGTATGGGTTTGGCGGTATTAACAAGCTCATTAAACACGCGCAGAAGAACTTTTAAAAATTAAATCTAATCTGATTGTGGAATTTTGTTATTTATGGTTTCTTGTTTTTTCGTAATTATGCTCTAAAATTATTTCTTGACCATTGTTGTAATTTATAGTAATTAAAATTCAACAACATCATAATTTTTAAGGCATGTATGCCCTGTTATCAGAACGGCACAATACTACAAGTTTCTTATCATTAAATAAATTTGTTAATTTCAAGTTGAAATACGAAAATTGTAACAAACACGTTTGCCTCGGTGCACCAATTAAACCACAATTACGAAAAATTGTATATTATTACTTTATCATATGGACAAATACGCCGAAACAATAATTGACTTCTCATCAAAAAGACATCCAAAGATGCTCTATTACGTTTTAACAAATATATTTATATATATATATCTATCTATATGTATAAACGACTATACTTTGTAAGTACGGCGCCAATTGCGTTTATTTTCCTGTAGTAATCTCTTCCAAAGCATCGACATCACTTCCGGGAACTGCTCGTACGTGAAGGTCGCCTGCGCGAGCTCTTGCATCATGGCGCCTAACAAAACCAAAAGGAATAACGATCTTTCAGATTTCCACTCCAATAATAATCGGCGAAGCTTCTTAATAAACCGGCTGTGGATCCCCACTTACCTGTCGGGCCCCAAGCATCGTCGTTCGTCGCTTCGCGCACCTTCGCCTCCGTGTCTGTGTAATTCATCACGACGTTCGTCCTAAAATTGAAAACGGAACATTTACTACGTCCAATCTATTTGCGCGAATTTTAAATGAAAATCTTGCTTATAGCATTGGATACATTATTATAGTTGATGCAAGCGATTTCACATTCATTGCACACATTTCAGTATTTCTCTCTCTCTCTCTCTCTCTCTCTCTCCCTCCCTCTCCCTCTCACTTTCGCCGCTCGTGACACGTATGTATATTCGTGATATTTTAAAGGTAGCAAAGAATCAAAGAAACTCATTACTGAAACATCGTTCTTTAGAGTCACATGTACACGCATTAGGATTTAAAATCATATATTTCAATGAAATAAATGATACAAAAAGATTAAACGTGTCCATAAAGTTATCGTTTTAAAAGCCGTTGTGTGATAAGCACTGCCGATCAGAGCACGAGTCACCTGAAATTAAAAATCCGGATAAACGCTATGATTTATTGGACTGATGTTTCAATTTATTGATAATTCCCGTTAATTGCGAAGGAAATCTTTTTTTTCATGGGCAATAATTTTTTCGAATCGATTATGTTCTTGTTAATTAAAGGAAAATTATTACGGTTCCTTCAATATGCGAATACATTCTTAATTTCAATTCAAAATAATAAGAATGTTATAAATGTCAGATTTAATGCATTTCTCATTTTTAAAATACGTACATTTCGATCAATTTGCGTACGCTTAATTTGAAGCTTTTAAACATTACATTAATGTAAAAGATCTTTTTTTTTCTTGTCAATTATGATTGCAGTCAATTTTACAAAGATATGCAATATACTAAAACACGTCATACGATTTGTATTTATAAATCATTAAAAGCGAAATTTTTTTTTCTTATTTATGTAAAATTTAAAAGGAAAAAAAAAGAAAGAAATTAAATATGAAATTTTTAAAGAAAAATTGCAGAATAAGGGTAACATATGGCACAAACGCATATATAATTGATGTCAAGTAGTGACCTTAAAAGATTTAATGACTTTCAAAGTTTATTTAACTGAATATAAGTTGCATTAAAGTATTCAAATGCAACTTTGAATATTTTATAAAAGTTAATTTTATTGAGAATAATTAATGAACAGTAAATTAATTTAATTAATCTTTATAACGTTCGAGCGCAATTTTTATTTGATATTCTACCTCCAAATTTGTAGAAAAAATGCTACGTAATATAAGATAATTTTTTTTTAGTATATGACTTACAGTAAAGCCCACGTTGTTCTTTATGGTTTCAATCAAACTCATTTAATCTATTCGAAGGAATTAACTTATTACAACTGTGGATCTAGTTGACCCAAAAAAAAAAAATAGTAATGTAAAATGTCTTACTATGTAACATTAAGATGAATTATTTCAAGGGTCTATTGTTAAATGATTAATGAATATAAGTAAATAAAATGTACATTTTTATGTATTTTCTTGCTTCAAAGTAAAACGAGAAATCACATTTAAAGAAATACACTTAAAATAAGATATTAACTCATTTTCTCGAATGAAATTGTACTTAAAATACATATTTCCTCTGTCTGAGAAATACATTTCCATCTTCGCAAATTTCTCGATAAAGTTCAATTATATAATATTTATACGATTTATTAACGTGTATGATCATCTACCTATAACCATTACGAATATGCGGGCTCTTAAATATTGCAAAATGTTGGAATTAATGACTTTATCGGATCACGAAAACATTTACATTGGCCTCTTGTCACGTTGTTCTAAATTGTAAAATTATTTGAGATTTTTAGCACACAACAATACACACGCACATTCGTCCAAGGTTACACAAATTTTAAGCAAACTAAAGCTTTTAAAATATTTTTATATCCTTTTACATTCATTCTTTCATAGTTAGGATCCATGTATGACGTGTAGTAGTTATCTATACATTAATATTATTGCATATTGAATAATACATCTTTTAGTATTAATTCTTTTTTATAACTCATATATCATAAATACTTTCATGAATTTATAATAAACTAAAGCCTTCGAAGAATAGACTATTTAATATTTCTTTTTCATTTGATTCCCACATTCTTATAGATTAACAATCATTACAACATTAACAATGGAATAGCGCACATACCGAATATATTACGAAATTTAAAAAAATGAACATTTTTCTATTAACATAATTGTATAAATATTTCGACTACTATATGGAAGTAATTATAATATTTTAAATACATTTTTTTTTTATATCTCATGGTATCACATTCATTTGTTGCAAAAAAAAAACAAAAAAACAAAAAACAAGCGATAATAATGAATAAAATAGAGTTTTTTTTATATCAATTAGTTCACGAATAATACGAGTTATTATTGAATCTCAATTAAATAGAACATTTCAATTTCACTATATTATGTCTATGTATCTTATATCCACACATGTAATTCTATGTATTTATGTAGATATTTATGTAGAAATTTATAAATCCAATTAGTATAAATATAAAGTCTCATAGGCTATAAATAATGTAGAAATGAGGTACTTCTGTTTCTATATAAGTACATGTCAGTATCAACATAAAAGGTCAGTTTCCTATTAAAAGTGTAAACTGGTTTGCTGCTCCAAGTTTATTTCATACATATCATTTCACCTGCACCGCACTCAATTGATATTAAACTGTTAAATATTATGTATTTGACCATGACCTCAACACAATAAAAAGAAATCCAAGACTAAGTATTAAATTTGATAGCTCATGAATTAGAATCAATTATTGTCTAATAAATGTTAATTGAATTAATCCAATGGGCATAATAATTCTTTTTATAATACTGATATTTAGAAGCTTGTGTGTGACATAAATTAGTTAAAAGTCCAATTTTATATATTAAGAATTTACCTACTTTTGTAATAAAATTAATTTAAGTGAATAAATCTTGTTGGAACAATATCGTTGAAAAAATATCTGTTACATCAAATATTACATATCATTGAATATAAAAAATTAATTTATTGATTCAAATTTACATTATGCCTGTAAATTTTGATTTGCCTGTATATATATGGGTTTTTTTTTAAATTATTAACAATAGATTATACAAAGCTTAAGTGAATTACGAATCTCTAATAATTCCAGTTGATTTAGAGGAATAAAAATGACCAACAATGTAACGTTTGAATAATTTTTTAATATTCGTATATGTAGTTTATCATAAAATAGTTCTAACATAAAAATCGAAAATTTATTTTTATGATTAAAGATATAGATTTGAAGCCACAAAGATCCTTGAAAGCATCAAAATAGTGAGTCATCTATATTTAAAAAGAAAAAAAAAAAAAAAAAAATCCAACCAATAAAGCTTATTCGGTAGCTATCAAAGAAATGTAGAACATTATAAAATGTAGATTTATAGATAGCTATTGTAAAGCCTCGCAAATAAAAGTAAAGAAAGATTCCAGAATACTTAATTAATTCAACTATTTTCTCTAGATTACCTATTGACCATTAGTATGTCTCATAAACACGTTACATCACCAATCAATAACAAATATCCAAATATCCACGAGTGCTCGTCCAATTGATATTTCGTGGATTTTCGCACGAAGAAAGCGATAAAAATATTGTAATGTGTAGAAACAATGTGTGAACGGTGCGTGTGTGCATACGGAAATTGAGGTTAGTTTTTTTTTCTCACCGAGCTATCTAATCGGGCAGCTTTAAAGAGAGGCAAAATAAAATGAAAATTAATGCACTTACGCCTTATCCATGAGCTCGCGCACTTTCCACATGTTCATCATCCTGGCGACCAGGCCAACTTGGGCTATCGGTATAAAGGAACGCGTGTACGTGGGCGAAGTACCGAAATTCCCTCAGCCACTGTTGCGCACTGGGCTGCACTTGACCGCTTCACAACACCAGATGTTCTGGCGTAGCACATCTACACGGATACGGCGAACTTGTTGATGACAACAACGACGACGGGGAAGAGGCTTCGAAGTGCGCTGCCAGGGACGTCATCAGTTCGTACACTCGGTGGCCATATTCCTACACCTCGACTTCTCAAGTCACCTCTCACTTTTAACGTCCCTCTCCCTCTTTATCTATCTCGCTCGCTCTATCTCTCGCCTCCTCGCTTATACAGTTAATTACAGCATTACCAGTTGCCGCCTATATGAAATCGCATATGGAATAATGGTACTGAGTTTTAGGTTAAGACGAAGCATGCCACTTCGTCCCGCCCAATCCCTTATCCTTTCCCTCAGCGATTGCAATTGCAAAATTTACAATTAACACGAGGCTGCAAGTATCTCGGCGATTTTCAAAAAGAGCTAATCCACCAAGCAGACCGCCGAGGTAAAGAGGGATTTGAGCTTATCGATTTGTCGCACGGAGGGCAGGGGCAAATTCGTGACAGGAAGTCACGTTGTTGCTGAATGGCGCTGATTTTCCGGACACGGCCATACACAGTATGCACCGATGCTCAATGCTACTGGAATAAGCATACAACAACAACATTGACTTATCGGTGTCGCTCGCCCTCGCGCGTGTGCGTGCACAGAGAAACAAAAGTTTACGCGGCCATGCGTGCGAAGGTGTGAGAGAGAGAGGGAGGGAGAGAAGAGAAAAAAATCCAAATTGAGTTTTATTGGGTTTTCCTCTTTTTTTGTTTTTCTCCCATCTCTCCGTATCTACACACCTATGGATCTATATATGCTTGAGACTCCAAGGCTCAACACACGTGAAAAGGGCATTTCTTCTCTCGATCATTCGTGCAAACAAATGTATTGAAAAAAAAAAAAGAGAAACAATTTAACGTTCTTTATGCTATCCAATTAATCAAATTCCAGATTTCACTGGAGCATTGCTCATTATTAAGAAAATAATCAAATTGGTTTTTGTACCCCTGTATTATGTAATTGAGGTGATTGGACTATTCTCAAGTCAATGAATAAATTTATGATGATCTATCTAGTTCTGAATTCTTCGCGTATGATAAATTTTACAACTATTTACGTTAATTTTGAAGTTTCAATTATTGCTCATTCATCAACGTAAATACAACAAAACGGTACGGGAAAAGATCGATGCAAATATTATTATTAAATAAGAATTAATAAAAAAGAAAGCACACGCGTAACCGCGCGCGCGCGCGCACGCACACACACACAAGACGATATAATGTTGTCTCGAATTGTGCAACTTATCTGAATAAGTTTCTTAATTTTTTGCATTCCTTTATACACTTACTGAAATGCAAATGCAATTAAACTTAAATTGTAGAAGTCACTCGAGTTTCTCTACAATGCATTCATGATTGATTATCTTTCACTGTCCATAATTTTATTCAACATCTCAAATCTTCACAATCAACTCCATTAATTATAGTAATGTTTTGTATGAAAATCTATTTGCTAATTTGAATAGTTAAACATTTTGGTGTGTACGTTGCGAACGACACTTGCAATTTATCTTGGCAAACAATTATTGGTTATTGGCAGAGACATCTTTAGAGCTCCGGTAGAAAGTAAATGTAATCGAATCGGCGAACTTGTACTTAAAAACGCCAATTAATTTAATGAATTTGTGGCTCAAATCTACTAAGATAGATTCGGCAAATATGAAGAATTAAGATACTGCGGTGACTGCATTTTTCACATTAATAAAACTCGGCAAAATAATGTGTATTGATTACCAAATTTATCATAAAATGGCATTCTACCATTAACATCTTTCAAATAAACTGTCCAAGATTTGTAAAATAAAAATCATTATCAAAGTAAAAGCTTTGAGAAATTGGAATCACTTTCAGATGCTTATAATCAGTGAAAAGATGAAAGCAAGCGTTTACAAATTGAAATATATTGGTGTAGGAGCATTGGTAGCGACTGGCGTTGCTATTTATAAAACCTGTGATTTCAATGTTTATGCAGCTAAATCAGATTTAAATAGCCAGCAGTTTATGGCAAAACCAATAACAAGTTTAGAACATTTAACAAAGCATAAAAACGATATGAAAACAAAGATGGAACTTATGATAATGAAAATTCAAGCTGAATTTGTCAAATCTCTGGAATCTTTGGAAGATAACGATTGTAAATTTAAAGTCGACCGATGGTTGAGGAAGGAGGGTGGCGGAGGCATAACTTGTATATTGCAAGATGGAACAGTTTTTGAAAAAGCTGGTGTAAATATTTCTGTAGTTACAGGCACATTACCTCCGAGTGCTGTACAACAGATGAGAGCTAGAGGTAAACGTATGGATGAAGGCGCTTTACCTTTCTTCGCAGCCGGTATTAGCGCAGTTATTCATCCGAGGAATCCAATGGTATGCTGTCTTATGTTTCAATAATTAAATATTAATTGCGGTTGATAAAGAGTTTGAATATTATATTATTAGCTTATAGAAAAGCATCATAAGTAATGATAAAAATATTAAAGAACGTAAGAGTAGAAAATATATACGTATTCGTTGTCTTAACGCATTGACATTTATGCAGTAATTATTAAATTTTCAGGTTCCAACGATTCACTTTAATTATCGATACTTTGAAGTAATAAATAAGGATAATTCGATACAATGGTGGTTCGGAGGTGGCACCGACCTAACTCCCTATTATTTGAACGAAGAGGATGCGAAGCACTTTCATCGCACCTTACAAAAGACTTGTGACAACCACAATCCGACTTATTATGCTAAGTTTAAAAAATGGTGCGATGACTATTTTAATATACCGCATCGAGGCGAGAGACGAGGTGTCGGTGGTATATTTTTCGATGATTTAGATACACCTAACCAGCAAGAAGCTTATAATTTTGTTGAGTCTTGCGCTAAAGCTGTGATACCTTCTTATATACCACTAGTCGCAAAACACAAAAATGATGGTTATGGGTACGCTGAACGTCAGTGGCAATTGCTGAGGAGGGGCAGATACGTTGAATTTAATTTAATTTACGATAGGGGAACGAAATTTGGCCTTTACACACCTGGTGCTAGATACGAGAGTATTCTCATGTCACTGCCATTGTCCGCTAGATGGGAATACATGCACCAACCGAATGAAAATTCGAGGGAAGGTAGATTAATCGAAGTTTTAAAGAATCCTAGAGATTGGCTTGAAATTAAATCATAAATTCACGATGTTATAGATTACTTGTTGTTAAAGCTAAGAGTTTAAGAACTAATTTTATAATACTTTACATTTATACTTAATGGAGATTAAGACAATATAATATACTTGGTAAAAGAGAAATCTATTTTAACAGTAAATATTAAAATTGTAAATATGATCGAAAATGAATTATTTTTATCAAATTTATGCATTAAATGAGTGTGCACGTGTGACGAAGAGGGAGAGAGAGAGAGAGAGAGATAGGAAACTAAAATTGTATGTTTATGATAATAAAATTTTAAATTTGATTATAATTTTATACTTTTATTATCAAAAAGCATTGCATCTAGCACATAGCATAAAATATCAAATTACAATTTGCAACAATTTGCGATAAAATTAAGAAGTGCACAAGCATTAAATTCTAAACAGGAACCAATTGCATAACCAAAAATAACTCTATTTTTACTTTTAAAAATTACACTTTTAAACTCTATTATATAATAGTTCAGTACAAAAGTTTTTTTAAAATTTAATGCCGTACCTCTATAAATAAATGCAATACTGAACAATAGACAATCATCTATCTAGGTAAATTGTAAGCAACGATTGTTTTTATCATCTTTTTAACAAGAATTAACAATGTTTCTTTTTGCTGCGCAAAATTCATCTTTGCAATTATCGTGAATATTTACATATGTACAAATTATTACAAGCACCGACGTAATTTCCATTTTCAATTAAAATACGTAGGTACACAAATTTCTATTTTATATAATACACTGTATGTTTTTTTTACGTTCATTCGAGTTAAATTTGAATGAATTCTTTTTAACTTTATACTCTTCTTTAAAATATCTTAGTACAAACTTGCAAGTTTATTATCCTAAGAAAAATAATTACACATATATGTATGTATTCATGTATGTATGTATGTATGTATGCACGTATGCACGTATGGATGTATGTACGTACGTACGTATGTAAGAATGCGCGTGTGCGTATATATATATATATATATATACACGCACGCACTCGCACGGAGTAGAAAGAGAAGTAATTTGTTAGTGGGTTACTAAATTAAAGTTCAAAATATACATTGTAAAAGAAAATATTATTTTAAAATCTACTGGAAAATATTATTTTGAAACAAAATTGCACGTATATGTATATAGGTATATGACTTTTCTCAGGATATTCTAAGCGAAATCAATAATAGTTGTATATTCATATTGCTAAGGCCCCATTTTTCTTCGTTTATTCTCATTTTCGAGTCAGTTCAAACGAATTCAATAATTTTCGTCTTGTTACTCTCTTAAAATGCATACAGCGCACTTTATTTGTTCGTATGCGAAGGAAACTCATACACGCATTTTCCATTTTTAATGGATAATAAAAAATTTTCTATCGCCCTTTTGAAATAAATAGCGTTTACAGGTATTACATATTTATATCACCGAAACTTCATAGGGTTAATTATATAACCATCTTTTTTTTTACGCGCGCGCGCTCGTATGTAAAAAAGTACATTGAGTCATTATGGATTCTTAGATTGTTCATGTAATAACTTAGTCCATCTGTCTCTCAAATGTTCTCGAATTTGATAATCTTTAATGACAGTCCTTACTAACTATTTAAGTAAGGTTCAGCGGATACGGATGTATAGAAAAGCAGATATGCACTGTTACTCTGGCTTTTAACTTGATTCTGATGAACTTCGGTTACTGTATGGTCGTCGTACTTATACCATCTGCAACAAATTCAATCATTTTAATTGCCAATGCAATTGATTTCTAAATTTTTTAGGAAGAACT
This sequence comes from Ceratosolen corneri, assembly GCA_030522565.1. Classification (NCBI taxonomy): domain Eukaryota; kingdom Metazoa; phylum Arthropoda; class Insecta; order Hymenoptera; family Agaonidae; genus Ceratosolen; species Ceratosolen corneri. The sequence goes on from JAPYYT010000476.1 coordinate 27,185, forward strand.
ATTGAATAATACATTAAAATATGTAAGATGTCGAGTGTTGCAAAATTTGTGCAAAATAATTTTAAACCGCGACGAGGTAGACTGTAGTGCAAACGAACGCGCACTCGAATATTGCGATGAAAGCAAAACAAAACAAAAAAAAAGAAAAGAAAATTCCATAGTAATTAAAATAAAATGTTGCGCATTAAAAAGTCAGCAGAAATACCAAATAGCAAAAGGTACGATTAAACTTCAATGTCAAATGTTAGAATGCAGCTCACTTATTTTGGGTATTGCTTTTGCAATAGGCCGTGTAGTGTCCGCCGTCCATAGTTCCGTAATGATTGGACATGGCGTAGAGATTGTAATTGGAGGCTTGGGAATTGTTGAGGTGGTCGTTGTCTTGCGAGAAATACGTTCGGAGGGTGAAATTGCAAAGTGGAAACTCGACGGCCGTGTTTTTCTTCTCCAGCCACCCTCCCGTGTCCCCGAAGCGATTCAAATGTATGACAATGATATGTGGTAGCTTGGCTATTTCGAACTTTTTCATCCCCTCGCGGGGCACTTTGCAACTTGGGCACTTCCAGCCCGAGACCTTCTGGCTGCTCACGAATTTCTTCACGCAATCCTGGAAATTAGGAAAGAAAGAGTGTCATTGTTACCGAGTCACAATGCTCTTTTTACTAATTGGTTCGGGAGAGAGGAAGAAATGCTTTTAATAAACTCATATCCCGTCTTTTTTTTTACGACTTTTCTTTAATTCGCCGAGGACTTGGCAGTGGGATTATCAAGCTGCAATTAATCGTCTGTAATGGTTGCGATTAAAAGTGAATTGCAAATTACGAAAGAAATGCTTTTTGCATAACAATTTTGTTGTGGCTTTGTCGTCTTTGGATGAATGGGAAGCATAATACTTACATCTAATGAGCATCTGCTTGAGCCTGGCAAGGACATTGTTAGGCTGTTGAAAGTTTCAAAAGTTGTACTATTTTTGCCACAATGCACGCACTCGATTGTCGATCTTAGTTGTCCAAAAAATAGCTCCGATATTTTTGAACTTTGGCCATCCATGGATTTTTCCCACTCTTTCTCGGCAGTTGACAATGGCCTGTCGTAAGAAACCTTACTTTTCTAGAAAAATTATCGTCATCGTTACAATCGTCGTAATCGTCTGATTATGCTTTCTATATATTACATAGTACATTACACACACACACCTGCTTTAAGTCATTGTGCATCCAGTCGAGCAAAAACATTAAGAATTCGTGAGAATCTTGCTGATCGTAGCTTTCAAATTGCAGCTTATATTGCCCGACTACAACCTAAAAACAATAAATTAAATCAACCCATACGTACTTAATATTTCATGCATGCAAATGTATTCATAATTAACGGGCTGTTCGCTCATATTATCATTATATCGCCATCTAATTATGGTCGAAAATTAATTAAGAGGAGGGACTAATATCTCGGCTATTACATCGGCAGTTAAGTTACAGCGGCGTACGTCTATCTTGTAACTATTTAATTCGTTGTACAGACCTTCAGATCACGTGGCGATATGCTCTTGTATTGCCCTCTCCACAATGCTTTTATGACCTGAGCAACTTCCTCGGCCACGTATCCCGTGACGCCTTTGTCGGTATTTTTGTTAAGGTCGTTAATGTACGAATTGTTGATGAAATATTGCGCCAAATATGCCGTGTTGCTAAGGCACTGGATAATACTATTCATGTAGCATGAGTTGCCGAGATTTTTCAGTCCTGTAATTCCTGGATGCTGAAACGGCAAAATTTTTTTTGTAATTTTTAAAAGCTTCTCTGGGCAAAGGCAATCGAGAGAAATTTCGCCTAAAAATCGCCTTGCATTTGGGGGCTGAAGTTTGACAAACTTGTAATGTTAATTGCACGTTAATAGAATCGCATTTAATCGCATGTTCGACGTGAATTATTAATTTCACGTTGTACTAAATCAAATTTTCAACTACATTGATTTTCTGTAAAACGGCTCTTAATGATGACTGTTTATAAAAAAAAAATAAAAAAAATGTTTAATAAAAATATACGATAGTTAAAGCATTATCACTGCCTTCGGTAACTGTTTACAAAGTTTTTATAATCTTAGCTGATTGCATTACTGTAAACAAGATACAACACACATTTAATCGCAATAAAAACTTGTACGGCCAATTTCTCTTAGATAGAAGAAAGGCTCAACTCAATTTTCATAAAGCACATACACACTTGAGATATTCTTCTCGAGTTCTACTTTCAACTGGCCTTTATTTTTATTTATAAAATTACCAGCTTCAAATACTTGGAAAAACATTTCACTTTGCTGATATCCACTGTATATTTATTTAGCCGCAAACATTAATTCAATAAAATCAATTGTATTCTGTTCATACATTTTATTTATATTGCAGTTTTTCCCTCCAACATATTAATGAGATTAATTAACAGGTGGTACGATATTTATATATCAAAAATGTTTTCTTCTTAAATGTTACGCAGACTAAAGAACCTCATTATTAATGTTTATATGTGTTTATGTTATGCTCTTTGATGCCGAAATTTTTCTCTTTTAGCACTGTTCACTACAGAAATTACAATTTATTCGTATATGTTAATAAAATGATAGAAATCATTGCTCGTGTAAGGTAATTGAACTTGAAATAATTAAATTCTAAACTGAAGATTAAGATATTTTTCATTTTAAGGTCAATTATGAATTACGCAGTTACTTATTATGTTCTTCAAGAGCTTACTTTTCATAATTTAAAAAATACTTCAACGATTTACTAATTTTTCAAAATTAAAAAAAAACGTCGATCAATTATACGGCTAATAAAATATTATTATGAATATTATTATATTTGTATTGTAATTAGGAAGTATAGAAATAATATTACAGACAGAATATAAAAATACTTAAATGAACATTACATTGCACAGTGTCTGTATTACGAATAGAATTAATTTATATTTCGTTATGTGTCAATGCATGTAATTTTTGCTTATACAAGTGAACTGCTATTTTTAATAGTGCTTAGTAAGAATCATAGCTGGACATTTACAAATATTTAGAGCCATGTACACTAACTATAAGAGAAAATTAAGTAACTTGGAGCCGTATTATCCAACTATAATGCAACTGCCATTTATATCAGCAACAAAATAGTAAAGGTGTTGAATGCATTGTAATAGAATGAAAACAAGAAAATTGTGAAGTCAAAAAGTAATATAATTAAAGTGCTCGTCTCATGTAGCACAATTGTATGTGAAACTTAATGATATTTTTAAAATTATTATTAAAGTAACTATTTATCCTTAAAAGAATTAATAGCTTACGTAGGTTTCGCTGAAGATTGAAAGAAAAAGAACGCTTAAGCATAAGAAAAACACTGGCAAAAATGAGCAAGAACTAATTACCAAGCTATAATTGAAAATCATCAAAATATTTTGATTTGAATACACAATTTATTTTTCGACGGCAGCGAGAACTATATATATATATATATATATATATATATATGATGAGAAAATTTCATTTTAACATCAAGATTGGATATAGCAGGCCACATTTGAGTTTATAATAGAGAGAATACGGAAATGGAAGCAAATATTGTAAAATTTTCCAAAAATAGAACAAAAAAAGTCGTAAAAATGTCAGGTGGAATAAAAGTTCTCTCTTTCCTTTTGCATTTTTCTCAAAGTCAATTAAAAGTTCGTATAGATAAAAACTTACTATATTTGAATATTGCATTTGAAATTTGATTATCTATAACAATATACAAATTAGCAGACATGGAATGTAAAAGAAAAACAGATGAAACTTGTATTAATATTTTAGATTAGTACTTTTTAAATATGGTATAGGAATAAATTAAACTAAGAAATTATTTCAACAACATTCTCTATCATTCGTATCACTATATACTACTTGTAATTTTTATATTCTAAAAGATTTTAGATTAAAATATGGATTTAGGATTATTAATGTATATGGACGGTATAAATATAAAAATAAAATTATTATATTTACGATTTTTTATACGCAAACATAGATTTTCTAATAATTCAATAAGAGTTTATTTAGTAAAAGAATTATTTATAAAAATGTTTTAATTAGCAATGATTGCAAAAAGTGAAAATAAGATAAATGATTGTCATACTTCACGTATATCATTTGAACAAAAATAAGCTTACTCATTCGTTAGATAATAAATTAAAAAATACATATAATAAAATTATAATTAACAAAGTCAATTAAGCATTAAATAAGTGACTATTTAGGTATGTTTAACAGGCTTCGACTTAGCTTAATCTCATTTACATATATATATATATATATATATATATATATAACAATAAAATAAAACGAAATATATAGAAATATTATGTTTTTAAGGAATTAATTGAAATTATTTTCACATAAATTTTTATAGATAAAGTTTGGATAAATTTGTTAAATATATTCGATTCATTAACAAGGGTTAACCTGCGTGAACTCTTAAACTATTATGATAATGTGGGATTAGAGAGAGAGAGAGAGAGAGAGAGAGAGAAATGCATAAATGTAGACTAAAACGGGCGCAATGTGGTAAAAAATATAACATAAAAATAAGAAATAAAATATAAATTACAAATAGACATCGTTTACTTGAAATTCAAACGTCTATTAATAATTGAACTGATAATGATTCCTACAATATAACCGGGGCGGGGGGGGGCTGGCTGTTTATAATTGTGAGAAAAATCGCAATAAGAAGAGAAGGAAGATCGCATAGATTAATAGAGACACAAAGACTTAATAATCGAATTAAAAGATATGTAAAAAGATTCAGAATAGGCAGCATTTTTGCTTCGAAGAAAATGAAATAAAGCAAAAAAACAAGAAAAAAAAAACAAGAAAAACTTGTAAAAGATAAAGAGTACAAAAGGCCGAGGAACAATTAATGAGGCCAATTGGAAGTGCGCGAGGTAAAGTGAAAAATGAAGGGCAGAGGGAAGTCTCGGCAAACATAAAACTACGAATAACCAATTAAAATTCACGTGCTTATTTACTTAAAGAGCCGCAATTATGCCCACACAATGATACGCAGATGCCAGTGTGTCAATAACGGCATTAGGCGACATTGAGCAGCCATTAATCTGTTTGTCGGATGTCCCCTAATAATTTTCGCGAGGCGCATCATCGTCCGAGAAACACACGTCACGATGCTCGTAATTACCAACTAGAGCGCGCATCAACAAACCTTCTTGAAATATCCGCCAACGTATCTCATAACCAATCTCCGGCCAACGTAAATCATATTAAAAGGCCCTCCCTCCCCTCCTCTACGTACGCATATCCGAAAATACAAAGCGCGACATATATCAACTGATCCACAGGAATCCGTCGACTTTGCCGCGACCGCATTGAACGCCGAGGGCTGGCATTATAATCGCGGACGATCACACCTCCTAATCACAACAATTTGAAAGGGGAGGAGGATGCGCTCCCGAGGGGGAAGCCAATAATGCAGCCGCGCACTCCTCGCCTCGAGATATCACCTCGGCGATGTCGCTCCGCGCACTGAACATTCGTTTCCTTCGAGTTGGCGACGTCGGCGACGAATTGGATTGGGAAGCCCTTGGGTACACGCGCACTTACGCCCGCGTACACGTGTTAACAGAATTCTTAGGACAATCAATTAGACTATTATTTATGTTGGATGGTAAATAGGCGCTTTATACGAAGCCGGGCTTTATACGGAAGCAGATAATTATATATCCAATTGGCGGGCCATTATGTTTTGGAATTGAAGAGTCGTCGCGAGTGGACTGGTGCCACCAACTTTTTGCGTGCGAGCGTCGCTGGGAATTCGAATCCATTCGTGTCTCGCGGCCCGGATTCGACTTGATCGAAGGGACAAAATAATCGACATTCGCGTGATTTTCGGATACACGAGATTAGATCAATGCGAGAACGAATTTCACATTCTACGCAACAGTGATTTGCCTTACAATCGTAATAGTCGGCTTAATTAGGTGCTCGATTAGGCATAATGGAAAATCCAAGGCTGCATCAAATAAAATCTCGTCATTTTTTTTTTAGAAAAGAACGAATCTTCTCTAATTACGCTCTTTTCGAGGGAAATTGTAGGACTGTTTTATGTTTACTTGGTCATGTGAAAATACGATTTCAAAAACATTGCCGGGACTCGAGTCAAAATAATCAAATATATCGTCGACGTCTCGTATTATGAATTAACTTATCGTATATGATAATACTTTATACACCGAGAGATCCTTATAATAATAGATTATCTCGAATCTACATAATTAATTGACAAAAATTATTTATACATTTTATCTGAAATTTTTTCATTATCTGCCTACGTATACACGTGCCTGATTCTGTATTCTTAAACAATGTTAATTGCTATTTATTTGCCACTTCAATCGCTTTCTTAATTAAATTCGAGACTGAGGAATACAAGAAATTGCCAATTATTAATTAAAACCAAATAATTTCATAATATTCATTGACATGTACTATCCATTTTCTCATTTTCATTAGTTTTAATAATTCTACTAATTCGAATAATCTCTATTCTTAAATAAATTCCTCTTATTTACTTACGTATTTGTTTCCTTCCCCCCCTCCCTCTCTCTCTCTCTATTTTCTTTCATTTATTAGTTAAACGATTTATTAAACGAAGCAAACAAAGTAGTACAATTGGAGTTGACGTTAATGAAAATAAAAATTCCTTCGACTGTATCAAAACTATTTTCATTTCGAATCTTTTTAATTTTTATTCTTATGGCTAGATAATGATCCTGTTGGTTTTTCAGTTAAATTCAAGAGATTAAATGTGTTACAGTTACGCAATAAAATCATCGGATCGTAAAATAATACTTGTACAATTAGTTTAAAAATATCAAAAGATAAAAGGTTTCATACAAATATTACTTTTATATTTAAAAATATTTGATTACTTTACTTTGTGATGTACAACAAAAATATTGTTTCAGTATTTCAAGGCTTTTTTCTTTAAAGTTTTTATCGAAATAAGGTAAATGAATTCGAAACATTTTTTTCAAAATCTCGTGATGTAAATTGGTAGAAAAATTGCATAAGCTTTTCTAATATTTGACGTATCTAACAGTAAATACATAATTACTCGGAATTCTGAAAAATTGTAATCCCAAAGTATAGAATATTCATGCGCTGAGAAAAAAAAAATTATGTCATTAATTCGTTAGCGGTTATTTTCACATTTTTTGGCATGAAAATTTTGCAGGAAATTTGATTGTGGTGGTGCCATTCGCGATAACTGCCGAAAGCTTCGAATTTTCTCAATTTACAATCATCCGCATATTAGTACGTGAATTAGTTAATTTCAGCCAAGCGATCATATTTATGTAATTTTGTCAGATGTAAACTCGCGGAGATGATAAAAACTTGATAATGTAACCGTGACTCTGTAAATTTGTATAATGATCGTGAAGAATGAATTTTAATAAAAAGAAACGAAAGGAAAAAAAAAATAAATTGTCAACATTCCTTGACGTATATTTAATGCCTTTGCTCTCGTATCAATGAACAAATTTAGTCAGTATTAATTGTGTTTTTTGATTACTTAGAAGTTACGAAGTTAATTAAATGTAATAAAGCTGCCTTATTCCTTGGCGCCATTGAAAAATCCCAACGCAACTCGTCCAACAATTATTTGGGATAATCACTGTTTTTTTTCTCTTTTTTTTCCTTTTTCAATTTTTTTAAACATTTTTTCTTCTACTCTTTACATAACGAAAAATTATGCAATTTACGTAAATGTGTGTGTATATATATATATACTATACTATATTCTCGCGGCATTTGAAAAATGACCGGTTTGTGAAATAGACAGAGTTGACAAAAATTATTTTTTAAATGCATTTTTGCTCGTACGTCAAACGTAATTCATTAAAATGTCCGAGCAGGGAGTAGAAGAGGCTTTTCTTAAGAATGACTAAAGTGTAATTAAATTACGGGAACGTCTACCAATAAATTGACCGCGATCTAATACACACACACATTACTCACATCGGTTTAAAAATTTGATGTCTAAGAAGCACCGATTGTTAAGTACACACGATTATACAGGATGAGAGAGAGAGAGAGAGAGAGAGAGAGAGAGAAGAAATCCACAAGCTAATAAGTCCTTAATCGGCATTATATCTCAGATTGCGATATAGATTATCAAATCTTTATTGGATACGAGTCGACTGGTCGCCTGTCTGACTTATATATCTGATGAATCGCGTCGATAAGAGATCGGAAGGTTACTTTACATTTTTGTGCTCCGAACGCTCTCGCTAACCCCGTGACTCTAGAACGGCAAAATCATCGGTCGCCTCGGGAGCACAACTTTCAAAATCAATTAATCAACAACAGATTCCTTAAAACTTAAGCGTACTCGATCTCGCCTCATCCACGAACGTCACCCACCTCTAGCTCTAGCGCTCAATTGTTAAAGAAGATTACTTACGGGGTTTCGTTTGTCAACAACATTGAAGAACTTGATTTGCACCATTTTCTAGTAGCTAAATGGATAGATAGATGGGTGGATGGATGGGTGGATGGATGGGTAGAGAGAGTGAGAGTGAGAGTGAGAGTGAGAGAGTGAGAGTGAGAGTGAGAGAGGGAGAGAGAGAGAAAGAGTGAGAGCGAGGGAGGGAGGGAGGGAGGAAGGGAGTGCGTGCGAGTGAGATTTGGGGGAGGTCGGGGGAGGAGGGGCTGGAGAGGCAGGCGGGTGGGTGGAGGCAAATCGGCGAGCTGCGCGTAACGCGCGCGGAAACCGCGACGGGAAGCTCCGCCAAATGGAATCCGTTGGTAATGCGCGCGAGGTGCTAGTGAGAGTGCTACCAGCCAACTGACACGTGATAAGAAAATTATCGCATATTAGATGTAACGTCGCGTGAGAGATCCTCATTATCAGCGCTCGCTCGCTCGCTCGGCTACCCTCCCCCCCCCTCCACGCACCTCTTAAGCCCGCCTTTACCATCGCCACTCGGCCGCGATCACGACTTTGGCGTGTCCCGATTCGCTAAAAAAGCAATTACCAACTATAGGCTCGACGACGACGACGACAATGTGGGTATGTTTACATATAGCGACTTGTGCGTTGCTCGTACGAGTGATCTTGCATTTATCCACTACCGCGAATTTGCATACGCGCGCGCGCGCGCACGCACACTAACGCACACACCCACACCCAGCCCAGAGACAGACACACATACGGTCACCCAATGATTCGTCTATTTCGTCGTGTATTCCCCCTCTCGTGCTCGCTCGCGCGCAACCGCGCACGCACGCACACGCACACGCACGCTCGGCCAACTGCGGGCGAAAGAGCAGAAGCCATTAGGTACACGCCCGCGTCACCGAGACGACGCGGCCTCTGCACGCGCGTGATTTTTTCTGACTCTGTCCCGCGTCCCTCCTCCTCGTCCGCCATTCCTTCCTCCGTCCTCTCATTTTTCCCGCTGTACTCGCCGAGCATGTGCACGAAGAGTGTGACGAGATCAGCTGACGGCGACGAGTAGGCACACCTCATGCCTACTGCCAATTACTCCCGCGAACAACTGAGCAAAGCTCATGCCGTCAAATACAGACGATTTTTGTTTGAGTTGCGGGCAGCAGACGAAACAGCCAGAGATATGCGCCGCGTTAATTCATCAGGAGCTATCGTATAATAATATTATCGGTAGATAGCTGTCCTCCTCGCTTCTTGGCAATATTTAACATAAGATAATGAAGCCGCTTAATTACAACATCGATTTCTAATAGTGTTCGCATGTCGCTTCGTACCACCACTCGGGCCCGGATATAAGCAAGACAATATATATGTGTGTATGCATGTGCATGTATAATGGAGAATCATCCGTCACGTCCAGATCGAATTCAATGACTTTCAATATTGCATTCGCAGTCTATCAGCAGTTGTAAAGCTAATAAGGTTGCATGTAATACCTCTCGCAATGCCAAGAGACACGTTTGTTATCTCAACAAATTGAAAAATAAATTAATTGTTTTTATTGTCTTCCATATAGGCGGGCAAAAAATATGTATCTTACATGCGTTTTATCGCAAAATAAAATATTAATTTTATACCTATCTTTATTTGCTTTGAGAATGAACGATTACTAACAATTTTTCTGTTTTTTTTTGTTCTTTCAATGAATTTTGATGCATTCTTCTCTACATGCTCTATAAACGATACAATTATTTGTAATGTAATGACGATGATATGATAACAACAACGACGACGACAACGACGACGACGACGACGACGACGACGACGACGTCAACAACGACGACGACAATTATAATGATAATGCAAAATTCGAATAATAATTCCACGTTAAGTGCAATTGGAGAAATGCCAATAACCCCCTAATACTTGTGCTCAAAAAATATAATATTAATTTCATGTCAAGTGCGGGATTAATTTAGCTTTATTAGATTTTACATCTTTTTTCATTTTAGCTAATTATTTCATTAATTCATTTAAATCAGTTTGTAAAAAATGTGTACTTTCTTCTTTAAACTCGCGCAATTAATTTACGACTTGTTTAATAATAACTAGTGCACATGAGACAATATAGAGTAATATAAACATTAAAAATTAAAGCACAATGTAAACAAATAATAAAAATATGAAATACAGTGCCAAAGCGTATGACAGTTGGGTAGAGTACGTTAATTATAACAATCGCAAATATTTAATGGACGAAAAATTGCAATAAGTTATAGTTGAGAACTACGAGAAAGGAAAAAAAAAAAAAAAGAAGAAAAAAAATTAATGCGTAGATAAGAATGATAAAATAATCACGGATCCCGCGACTTGTAATAAAAATGAAAGAATGTCAAGCGCGGGAGGAAGGGATATTAAATATATTAGTAGATAAACAAAAATTAGATTGGGAAACTAAGAAAATATTTCGCTATTTAACAATTAAAGATTAAATGTAACGATAGTAACACACTATCCTTCACGGGCAATTTGAATAGATTTTTCAGCAATCATGCAAGGACGTTACGTAACTAATTTACTTACTTTGTACTTCATTAAATATGAAAATTTTGTAAAAATAAGGATTGTAAATTATTCATTTTTACGAAGAAATCTCCCGTGAAATACGTCTACATATGTACTCATCAAAACATATTTTCATCTACAAATCTAAGTTATTGAATACTTTCAAATACATATATATATATATATATATGTTATTATTATTAATAATATATATATATATACTATCTTTTCAAACAATCTGTTTGCAATATTTTTTTATTTAATGACTTATGCATTTAATGAATACATTTGCGTATAAGGCCGCATATCTTTAATGTTAAATTATAGTAAAAAATTTGAAAAAGCCACAATTTTAGGATTACGATTAGTTTCAAAGATATTCAATGGATATTAAAGACTTGCCTAAAGATTTGTAATGTTAATTAATCTTATTTACATTACTTCTAATTATAATGAGATTAAAATGAAGCTTGAATATTAATACTTATAAAAAGTTTTAGTCATAATATAACAAATCACACACACACACACACACGCATTAAAAAGTTAATTTTTACAACTCTAGTTAGTAGCCTGGGTACGTAGTATTTTATCTTAATAAAAAGTCAAAAGTAATTACTGTTTCTAAGCGTGCATCGAAAAATAATTGTATAATATTTGAGTAGCAATGTGGAACAGCTGATTACATTAGTCATTTATAGATCCGAGATTTATTAATTACAATTATTTATAGATTCAAAAGTACAGATTAAATTCTTCTTGCAAATATTTTATCGTACGCTATCATTTTGGTAAATCGTAGAGTTTATTATGTACACGAATTGGTCACAAAGGAAGATTATACCGAAGTACATAAAAGATACAGCAAATTGTATTTATCACTTTCTGCATCGCGTGTTTTAAAGTTTCTCAATTGGAAAACGTGACTACGTATCTCTAACACTAGAATAAAAAATTACAGATTCGACGTCCGAGTTTAAAGAATTTTTTAGCTAATAAATTACAACGCACGCACGGTATTGAAAATAATGAAATAATCGATAAATGACAGTCCACTCGTGCAATTGGATGGACAATTTTTCTTCCTTTATTTGCTTTAGATTATTCTAATATTATGAAAAATATACGTTATTAATTGATTGAAATAAAGTTGTGGCTGTATTATTGTTTGGAAAATTATTTAAATATAAATCTTTATCTATTCGTGAAATTTCGTAATCTTTCTTTCGAGGGCTTTTGCTCTCGAAAAAATAGTAAATTGCTTGGTAATTGTTTTAATTGGAAAGAAAGCTCACACTTTCAGTGGAATTTATTTATTATTTCGTTATCAATGGACCTTAATAGAAGAATATCATAGATTGTAAAAAGTATTTATTTAGTTAATTTCACAACTCTCTAACGGCTTTATTAATTATATGTGGCTGTTATGTAAGCTGAGAAAATAAATAAGAAAAAAGCATACAAATATTAGAATTGTGCCGAACTTTTATTAAAAAGTTATGGACAAATTGATAATTGTGTTTAAAAACAAATGATTAAATTACGAGCGAGTAAATTGATTTGTTGTTATAACGTGTAATTTTACTATTTCAAATTGGGCGTTCGTATAGATTATTTATAACCTTATAAAAAAAAATAAATAAATAAATAATAGTATATAAAAATTCTGTATAAAATATGTGTAATCTGTTTTTATCTCGTGTCTTATTTCAAAAGTCAACATGTTTTCAGAGGTTGTTGACCAATAATGATTAATAAATGTATCCATTGTTTAATGCGTTTTTAATCTATAATTTATATCTTAAGGCAAATCGTGAAATCGAGTTAGAATTACCTTTTGTATGTGTCGTCGGATATTTTAAAGGTGAGAATTTAAAAATAGTGATTTTGATAAATTTTTTGTTTCAGAATAATTTTCTAACAAAGATAATTTGCAGTTTTCTATCATATTTTTTTTCCTTTTTTTTTTAACGTTTAAGAGCGTTTAAAATATTAAAGATTACTCTTACTTTTATATGTATATAAATAAATATTAAATTGGACTCAAATTGGCAATAAAATTTTATTACAGTTTTACAACAAACATGTAAAATAGAAATGTGAAATCATTTCAATAGAATTTGTAGCACGAGTTCCTATGCATCACATACATGCAATTATATGCACGAGAAATAATAATAGAAAATTTGTCATGATTGTGCCATGATTTTAAACAGTTGTTACATTTTCTGTTGTTATAACTTTATAATCATTGCACACAAAGCATTTGAGTGAATTTTTATTAAGAACTAATAATACAAATTCTCACGCAAATAAATGAGATCATATAAGCAATTATGTTAAATAAACTGATATTATTATACTTAGTGTCTGAATAAGCTTAATTTGTGACGACAAGGCAGAGTCGATGCTTTCGCAAGATAATAGAAAAAATTGTAATTACTTTTGATTTATTTTATTCGTCAATTATCAAAGTGCAAACACTCACTTTTTTTCAAATTAATTTGCTTTCATTTATTTGCCAAATATTTATTAATTTGTATTAATTTTTATAAAAGGCACGAGTTGAGAAAATATTTGATGTTTTCAATGATCATTATCAAGTTACGTGGGACTCTTTGTCTCGGGTTAGAAGTGATCGCATCTTATTTCTTGCAAAATTTCAACAATTAAATCTAATTATATAATATGGAGAGAATATGCGGTTTATCTTACCAATCCTGAACTAGCATAAACGGGCTCCATGCATTGCTCACGGTTCTTTAGAGAAATGCCAGACTTGGGTCTACTGTAACTAGTATTATCATATCCTCTGTTCGGTTTCAACGATCTATTGAAGTCGGGTATCCTTTTAGGGTCGTTTTTCCCCTGCAGTCGGTAAGTTAACAATTTGTATTAATATGGAAACCGGACTACCCCAATAGAAATGCTTAACATTTGAGTAATCAAAATTTTCAAGCATCGTGCAAAAAATAAAATAGGAAAAAAACAAGAAAAAAAGTAAAAGCGATATTTACTTGATGGGTTGCTTTTAGCTTCTTTACCTGCATGAGGTTAGGACTAGAAATCGAGCGCTTAAGTCCCGAGTTCATGTTTGCATTTTCGGGCTTTAATGGCACAGCGTAAATCTTCTCATCGTCAATATCCATGGACTGTGGAGCTGGAGGCTCTATTTTCGTTTGCTCTACTCTTTTTCCCAGCTCTTGGATATTTTCCTTATCGTGACTGTCACAGCATTGGAATATTAGCGATATTGCGGGGAAGAAAATAGCCACAAGTCATTACTACTTTACTTACTTTATATATTGCTTCGGCGTGCACATTATTCCTTTGTTTAATTCTGATTTCAAAGCCGACAAGTCGGGATACAATTTGGCTTGCTCTTTCCTTTCTTTTAGTTTTGTTTTCTGGAACAAATAGCAGATACGTTACAATCAATCGCTTATGCAATAACAACATATACGCATACATATATACACACATATATATATATATATATATATATTTATTTAAGATTGCGGATCGCGGATTTATAGAAATTAAAGAAATAAATTCTTTAAATTCATAAGTATCAAATAAGAATGTCGCTTACTTTACATTATCGATAATAATTTCATAATTTATAGACAGAAGAATTAGATTTTCAATTCAATTGGCACGTAATGCGTGCGTCATTCGAGCCGACGCGTATTGAGGTAAAGCCGAGCGTTATAAATCAATTATCGACAATCGGATTGTACATTTTAATATTGGAAAATTATTAATAATTCTATTCCGTACTTTTCATAAAATAGCTGACACATTACATGGTTACGATTCTGGAAGGATTCTGGAGTGTAATAAATAAATTAATATCTTTAAATGCACTCGTAACTAATAAACTTACTTCATTCTCGTTTCACTACTTTCTAATTTATCTGGACTTTGTAAATCTTTCGCACTTTTAAGAGTAAAGTGATCCCTCTCCAGAATCAGATTAAGCTTCAGATTAATGTTTTAATAAATAACTACGTTATTCTGCACACTTAATTCTACTGTACCATTAGACAACAAATTGTATTATCATCTTAATAATCATTTATGACGAATGAAACTTTCCCCTCTTAGATTCTCCATAAAATGTCCTCTTGCTACTTTTTACTCGTTGGCAGTTAGGAATTCATCTCTCTTTATCCCCTTTCTCGCCCCTGATTTTCACAAAATACTTCCTAGCATTCCCACAAAATGCCAAAAATAATTCTTTTTAATTTTTCTATGCCCTCGTGATATAAGACTTATTAGTGATTCTCTATCGAGATTAAGTGCTAAACGAGTATGCATGACTCTCTCTCTCTCTCTCCCCATAGTCAGAAGCTGATTATGCGCGACAATAATTTCCGCTAATATTTAACATTATTTGTTGCCGGTTTTCAGGCACAAGTGCGCCAAATCCTTTGGGAATGAAATATTAATTGAAGTGCACATAGCATGCAAGAGTATCGAACGGAATCACTTAGATAACGATCCTCGATTGATTTACTTTATTCCCTAATCACATACATGCTTTCTTTGTTTTTTATTTATAACAGAGTGGCTAAATTGGCCGAAATATTATAATATCCAATAATTTGGCCCAATTATATTGCTAGTTTCGCATTACTAATTCTCGTAAATAGGCACGTTATATTTTATTTAAAAAATAGGCGAAGATATTCATTAAAACAGGTTATGCTAAACTTTGTGCCTTTATCGAACTTTTCTTTCATTATTGCACTACTCCCTATTTCAATATAAACACCAGAATAAACGAATAGAATAGAAAAGCAGTTGAATTGATTGGGCAATGCCTGGAATAGATCGATCCTATAAGAACACGAGATCACGTGAAATTTACAAAAATCTTGATTCCCAAAGAGATAGAATTTGTCATTTGGATTTAAATGGGAAATTTTGCTTTATCTTATGATTCGACATGCGCTATTATTATTATTATTAGTATGATAAGAAGCAACAGAAGGACATTAAATGTATTAAAATATTTCATTCCTGATTTGTATTGAACTTTATAAATTCCGTAATTAAAAAAAAAAAAATAGACAAATATATATATTCACAAAAAAATGAATTTTTCATTTTAATATTTTTACATTATTTATATTGCTTAGCAATTATAAATAAAGCAAAATTTAATCTTGTTATCTATTACAATGAAATATTGTATGTTGGTAAAAATCTAATATTTTCAAATCTGCCTTTGCGTACAAAAAGCTTTAAAATAAAAGCTCCTAATACTTTTCATTTCAGAATTGAGAGAATATATAATGCAGCTATCTCTTTTTTTTTTTTTTTTTTGTCGCTATCTTTTTAAAGACTACTACTGTGTGTAGAAGATATCCTGCCCGATTGATTACAACCATCCATATTTATACAAAAGGAATAATTTATAAATTGGAGTTTTACCAGCTGTTTCGATTTTCTTAGAGTGTCGCGTTGTTCTCGTGACCATCCGTCCGACTCAAACTTGTTGTGCTGCATGAGGGTTCTCTGTACATCCGTTAAATTTTTTTGAAATTGGCTGAGTGCATCGGGTGATTTTTTATCAAGATTTGGCTTATTGCTACGATCGACGGGTGGCTTCGACGCTAGTTTTGTGCGCGATTTTATTGGCATCTTTTCGAGTAGGACTTTGACCTCTTTCATATTATTGTTACGCAGAAGCTGCCAATCATTAGCCATGATATCGGATTTGCTACAAAAGTTATCTATAGAGTTGCTTGGGTGCCGATTATTCTCCTTGTGAAGCGTCAATGTATTTGCTTCGATCTTGCTCTGTAAATGTGAAAAACTTTGTATTTTTTGTCTTCGTCAATAAGCATTCACGAAGAAAATATGCTTTTACTAAAGTTGATCAAAATATTTTTTACAGATTTCAAATGTTCTAAAGTCATTATATAATTAAGTATATATGACGCAGGGAAATCATTCTTCCTGATAAGTAGATGAACCGTAACTATAATCACCATATCAATTGCAGTTAAATATGTATTACGATTCTATTTGTAAATTCTCATTAATTCATTATTTAAAATTAATATACCATTACTTAACGTATGTTAGTATGAAATTTTTGAATTTTGAATAACAGATACCTAAACATTAGTCAGGTAATTTTTTTTAAAAAGATTACATTGTTTCAAATTTCAAAATAGTTCACAATATAATATAAAATTAGAAATAAATATTTTTTAAGCACGAATGGATACTCTAGTAAATAATGAAAACCGACTTACCGTTTCAAAATTTGATGGTAACAACGGCTTCACTTTTACACCAGATGCTTGCGCAGTGCATAATATTGGAGATGATAACTTCTCAACGGATGAAAGGGAATGGTAACTATTATAATCGAATATGTTATCTGATGTATCCTTAAAAAAATTATTAACTTGTTGAGGCTTACATTAATTCATGTTAACGATTATAAATTGTTAAAAATAATTGCAAACAAATGTTTTCATATGAAAGTTGATTGAAGTTATGTTTGTGCGATGTACCAAGTATTTAAATAATATTTGAACTTAATTGAATTTATTGAATAGATACTTTCACTAAATTGTAATTTTAAGAAGAAGTAAATCAAAGATAAATTATTATTCTAAATATTTAATCCACAAACATTATAATCACATAGTACGAATGTGCAAAATTTGAAATTACGTTAAATAAAAATAGTTAAAAATTCTCGTTAAATTTATAATAATTTATAAGTACAATTTTCTGTTTCGAATTGTGCAGTTTCTTCAAACAATAAGCAAAGAACTTACATTCTTCATAATAGTTTCTTTTACAGGACGAGTTTTAATCATTGATGGACAAAATTTCTTCCACTCTTCAAAACCTCCTTTTAAAATAACTAATCTTCGGTGTTTTGTAAATATATCCCAAGTCTCTAGACATTTTTTTAACAAGTCTATAGAATTGCTATTTCTCTTCATGTCAAAAGAAGAGTTTGAATAAACTAAGGCAACAGTATCGACGGATTTTTTACCAAATTGTTCTATTACATTTTCACCATCAAGTGAATGAAATTTATAGTATAAAGAAAATTGTTGTACTGTTCTGAAAGTAATATGACAATATGAGACTAAGCATAATTTCAATATAAGCACCATCTTAATTACATATCATTTTAATTGAATGCCTTTCAAATGTCATACATGTGCTCAAATTTCTTAGTCTTAAAGAAAAATTTGTTTTTAATTTATTTCAATTGTTAACAGTTCAATAATATATATGTTACAACTTAATGCATAATAACATATTGTAATGTAATATTGTTGTCTTAGGTAAATGCATATCGATATACAAATTTAATTTTCATCTTATTAATATTAATATTATACTAGATGAAACCATTCAATATTTTTAAAAATATTTTATATTCGTAGACAAACTTACTTTAAGTCTAACGTATCTACTGGAATGTTAATTAAACTGTCTTGGAATGCTATTCTCGATTCTAAATAATCTTCTTTGCTTCTTATGTCAATTATAAGCAATCTTTTTTCGTTATTTTTCTTTTCTTGATTAAGAACTTGAAGTAATTCATTACAAGTAATTTCATCTTTTTCCTTCGGCTGTGGCTCATCATTTGGAGTGTCAGGAAGATTAAGAAAATTATCATCGTTATGCTTAGAACTTGCCTTTGCATTAACATTAGCGTTATTAGTTGTTTGTATTTTCTCTGAAATTCTCTGCATATTTTTTTTAACATTGTCAATCTGAAACATCATTCATAAAATACACATCATAAAATAAACGGTATGATTATAATTAAATAAACATTTAAATATATTATCTATATCTATATATGCACCTAAGAGATATAAAATAAGGGCTTATGAAAAATTAAGGAATATATCTTACTTTTTTGAATGAAATATATTTATCTAGAGTTTCTTTATCTATCTGTACCTTTAACCATTCAAAACATCGTAAATATTTGATGCAATAGATATAGCTACTTTCATTTACATTCTCTACTGCTAAATTGTATAAATCCTCTATAGTTTTTAATATTCCGCTTGGTTTATATTTAGAAAAGTCGAATGTTGCCCGTTCATTTAGTCTCCTCAACACTTCATTCATTTCCATTCTTGTTGTTATTTATAATAATAATAGTTAAATCACCTAAATAATATAAAATGATGGATTAGAAATTAGTTATATTTACAAAATTTTCAATATCCTACAACTATTATAATAAAAATTTATGGTATCGATCGTAAGTATTAATTATAAATTAATAAATACGTAAGAATAATAATTAAAATAATAGTAATAATGAAAAAATTAATGGCAAAAATAAGCATAATATATTTGACTCTTTAAGTAACTTTATATTACATACATCGATTTAAAATAAAATATTACACCCATAACTGTACATATGTTCAATAAATAATCGAATCAATTTATTTCTTAAATTTTCTAAAAATTCTAACATTTATACATAATAATAATAATAATCATCATTGCTTAATAATATATATAATGCACGATACGATAAATTAATGTAAATATTAAGATAAGCATAAAATATACGACACGTCTATAGATAAAACTAAAATTATAAGATTTTAAATAGGAAATGACTTAATGCAATACAATATGGTGATTTTATACGATTACAATCAATGATAAGCTCGTAAACTAAATGTAATAAGTAACAAAGAGAGATGATATTGAAAGGCGAATTGAGAATTATAAGAGGCAATTATGCCTGTTACATTAAGTTTTTATATGAAACTTCAAAATTACCGTTTGAAAGAATGTCTTAAATAGCAAATATCAACAATACATTAGACATTGAAAAATGTTACACTTCAAGTCGAGCAACCAATTTTTATTATTTAAACATTGTTTTTGAAAGTAGTAAATTATCACGATCGCGATGTTAAATAAATTGTCATCTTTTATTGGTATTCTCAAACATAACCTAAGAACGCCTATCCCATTTTATGCGAATAATGCTTATGTTTTAGTGCATAATAATGATAAAATACAACAAACTTACAGTGTGAAAGTAGAAAATCATTTGTTCACATTATCAAAACCGTTGTAGATTGAAAATTTCTAAAAAAATAAGCAAACTATTTTGGTAATCTTATAAAAATGCAAAAACAGTAATTCGACTAGCATCATTAATCATGTTATCGTATTAAAGCGCAATAAATATGGCATTTCGAAGCTCGAGTATTTGGTAAGTGAGAGATAGACAAGGTCATTCAAATTAATTTACAAAGAAGAGAAAAGAAGGCGTACGCACATCATCGCGCACTCGGTACAAACACGTAGTAACATTGACAATTAGCGTGAGGTTGGGGCCCTCGAATAAGACTCGGAGAGTAATAAATGCGAGAATTACCTATAAGGGGGCAGCTGGGACAGAGAGAGAGATTGATTACAAGTTTCACATCAATGTTGAAATGAATCGCGAGCAAATTAAGGAAATGAACGAATTGGCTGGCATTCGCGCGACGTATTAAAGCCACTTTTTACACGACATTTTAAGAGTAGTTGGAGTAACGTTAATTAGGAATTATTGAAAGGTATGGGTCAATGGGAGATCGCTGCCAAGATGTAACATCTTTAAATTGAGACGCAATGGATCAATCAGCGAGCGTAGAATTTTCGGATTCTCGCCGGGTCGAGCCGGCAAAAGGTAAAAGAACGACCTCAATTTCACAATAATAGGCAATTCGAATGGGAACGTCATGTAAGCCCGTAATATTTAAACAACTATAAATACTGCTTGCTTTACAGCCAGTGCGCGCGCACACACAAGCACGCGCGCGCGGGGGCACACACACGTACGCACGGGCGTGCACACATCGGCGTAGGAGCGCGCACAAACACAGATGCGCACGTAGCTTGTAAAATTCGCCAATGCAGCGCGAGGATTTTGTACAAGCAGTTCGCCACACTAATGCCACGTCGAATTTCCAATATTAAGCGAAATAAAATGCACCTATTTGAATTTGACAGCGTCTACTCACTCACTCGGCTCTCTCGTCGCACATTAGGATTATCCCCGCACGCATACTTAGCCTTACTCCGCTCTTTGTGTTCGTTGCCAAAGTCTCAACATGGCCGATACATTTTGCCTTCGCCGTGAATGGCCCGAGTCGCCTTCCCCTATCACGTAGGCGGATCTTACGCCTCCCTGCACCACCTTCGTTCCCAACCTCACCTACCCAACTCGCCAATATCGAGGCACCCGAGCCCCGAGCTCCCGAAACTTCCTCCTCGACCAGCCACAATCTATTACAACGCCGAGAATAATCGACCACCGCCAGTCAGGCACCGAGATCACGATACATCACGCTCAGCAACAACAATAAGTGCCAAGTGCCATAATAAGCCAATTTCAGGCCAGCCGCATTCGCCTCTATTAGCCATCCAACTCCAAACTGATAAGTAAATTCAGTCGGCCTTCCCTAGCGCACAGAGCTCACTACGTGGCTCGCGAAGCGCATATCATGTGGTGGGGTGAGTTATATACATCACCACCGCTCGCCACTCACCGCTCACCTTTTTTCTTCTTCTTCGCTTCCCCTAAATACGCGAGATTTAAGCAGCGAGTCCCCCCGGATCGCTTTAGCCCGATAGCTCCGTCCCACTCTAAGGGCTTGGGCCGAGGGCACCGCGGGCCTGCATTTTTACGTCCCGACCTCGGCCTCCTTATTACAATGCGATTTGAAGCGGATTGATGGATCGTTAGGGGCCCTGGAGCCAGGCTGCTGCCTCGCTGCCTCTCGAGCTTTTATCGAGGCTTAGTTTATTGTTGCGCTAGACTCGGTGTGTGTGTGGCATTGATTGGTGGTGGTGGCGGTGGCGGGAG
>JAPYYT010000477.1:0-81513 GCA_030522565.1 Ceratosolen corneri
GAAAGAGATAGCTGTGCGTAGCCGCGCAAGCGCCATCAGTCCGATCCTGCTGACGGGCATTGGGCCAGACAATGCAGCTCCGCAGAGACACGCCAGAAGAGGGCGCATAAGAACTAAAATCGTTAAGCAGAAGATCAATAGCGATTGAGGGTCGATAAGGTAGAACAACATAACCTAAAAATACTGTGATTAAATTTCAGCCTGATAGAGGGCCTTCATTTTTTTGGCAGTAAATTCAAAATAAATTCACCACATTCTAGTATAATTTATATGAAATCTAATTAAAAAAGGGTGTATTTGCAGATACTATTTGTTTTACTGAATTAAAATATTGACTAGTGCCAAGATATTATTATGTCAGAACAAAGGACACACGATGCCCATATAACGATAACAAAATCAAAATCAGATCAGGACCCAAGTACGAGCATGGGAACACATTTTCCACCTGAATTCTATGATACATTGCACATGAACGAATCGACCCTCATTCAAATCAAAGAGTTATGTAAAATTTTCTCTATTCCAAGTCCAGACAATAAAGAAGAAACTATTGACGAGGTCAATGTTGTCCACGACAAATTTGAAAGAGACCATCAAATGTTAATAGAACAACGGGGATCTGAATTGATGAATCACCAGGACACTACAGACAACATTCAAAGTGTAGAATTAAAGACAAACATTCGGAGCAAGAAATCTGCTGCTTCGGATAATCTAACAGCAATCAATCAGGGCAGTAGTCAAGGCCTATAAAAGAAAAGGGAAAACAATTACGTTTGCCATGAAGTTGTAATTGAAAAATTCACAGGCGATTATTCCAAATGGGAATAGCTTCGAAAAGGACTTGACAAGCGTAATTTTAACAAGAACAGATATCTAGATGACAATGAGAAGCTACTACTCATTGACTACTTCCGGGAAAGCAGAGAGTCAGTGAAAGGCGCTCATTGGTTATCAGCCGAGTTGAGACACACTAGCATCAAAAAAATATGATAGGTTTCCTAAATTGATCTGCCTGACTATCTTTTTCTTTTCTTACGAATAGAGGGTCTAACACTAAGGGAATCAAAATGAGATCCAAACCATATGGAGTTTTGAATTGGCATCATTTCTGTGCGAGATTTTCGGGATCAGAGATCTAGTTGCTAGGAAGGCCGAAGTCAAGAGCCTGAGGCCAGCTGAAGTGACTCTTGCTGAAGGATCACTGCATGTTTTCCACATTATGCTCTATACTTAGTCGGACATGGTGTGGAGGTGAGACTGAGGTTACGAGAGTGGCATATCCCAGGAGTGGAAGAGGCCGATTGTAAATATCAATGAGGAATGGTTGCCAGTGCTCTACCCGAAGCTAGGAACGGGAATCTTGAATACTTACCACGAGATTCGAGACAGAAACATCACTTACATAATATGTTGTCAGCAATGTCGGCGTTAGCATTAAAACTTTTACCTTCTTAATTCTCTAATTATTATTTACCTTTCCTTACTTATACCAATAATAAATTCAATTGATAATTTTAGGTTTATCCAATATTATTTCTTCAAATAGTAAAAATATAAAGATCAAAATTAATTTTTTAAGATCTAGAATTGGAAAGAATTTAAAATGTGTTGGAAATTTGTGTTTGGAGATACTTACCCTTCGCGAACGTAATATCCTAATTTGACGAATAAATTATTAATCATTTTTCAAACAACTCCAGCCCAATGAAATAAGAAACTTGAAATAGCACAGTGGAGTTTAGCTGGCATAATCTACAGTTCAGGGACTCGACATGCGAAACAATATTTTAGATGTGTGGTGGAATGTCTAGAAAAATATGGTTTCACCTGACTAAGAATGAACGATTGATATGCTTTTAAAAAAAATCAAGCGACTACGTGTCACACAGCATATCCTAATTCTCGTATTATAAATCCACCATTGCCCTCTGATTGATTAGACGACTTGTCATGACCATGTGCCCTTCCAAGGAATCTCATGAGAAATTGCGAACAGGACCGTCGTCCTCCTTAATAATAATCGGGCTAATTGCCGGGCAAATTCATTGGTTCGTAGAGGAAAGAAGAGAGCCCGGGGTGAGCTCGTCATCTCCGTCGGCTCTACTGTTTGTGTCCACCGGAGCACACAGACATTAGTCGCATAAATCAAAACTTGCTTCCCAAGTTTTATAACTCTCGTTACGTTTGCCTGAGAGAGTCCGGCTGATGATTCGCGCTTGCTGGAGCTTCGCGGACGGATCAAGTATTCCGGGGGCCGAGAATAAACAGGGGATATACGAGAAATAATGGAGATGAGGGTAGGAAATAAGGTAGACGGAGGACGGAATTTTCCAGTGTCCAGTTTCAATTAGGCGTAGAGGGCTTCGACGAGAAGAACTACGGCTACTTGGGATTTCGGACTCGTGTAATGCATTGGTAATTGGAATAATGGATGATGGCTTGGTTGCGTAAAGCTGGTGAAATTTCTTTTCTCATCTCGTGGGCGTAAACATGTTGGAGTTGGTGTTCGAGGCCGATGGTTATAAATTAATCGACTAATTTGATTTAATTGACATTTCGCTAGACGATGGAGAGTTGTGTAAAGTGTCGGGAGTTTCTGTGAATGTAACTATTTGACATTACAATTCATCTTCGAACGCGAGATGGCCATTAACAATTCATTGGTAAGGCTAGGTTCTCGTATCGTATACCGAGTACTAAGAGAGTTGGCAGTGTTACTTTAATGCCGATTATTTTAACATAATTTATATGCGTATGAGGGAATCTCGAGAAATACTTGTACCAAGGTTGAGCCAAGTGTCTAGGAAATGTGAAGAGAGTAGTCGAGTACATTGCAGTGCATATAAACTCCGTGTTTTATATAAAAATAATGGAACCCGAGTTGTTATATGAGATTTAATGTAAAGGAGCCCCACTTATCAAGTAAGCCGAGTTTTGTGAGAAAAGCAGGCAGTTTGACGTGGAGCGGTAAGGAAAATAGAAAGTTCTCTTCCATCGTCAAACGGGCTTTAATTATTTCGAATGTAAAATATACTTTTACGTATATTAAAATAGATTTGCCGAGCGGGTGGAGAAGGGAGAGCGGAGGTAGAGTTGGCGAATGTCTGCCGCGGCGCAGTCTTGGGAAGAAAAGGCGGGGATGGCTGGGGAAATAGGAGGGAGTGTGGGGATTTCTGAGACCGCGCACCTCCTTGGCATTGTCTCATCCTTGTTGCCGTTTTAAGTTCCTTGGTTGGAGTGGTTAAGAGTGACGCGATTTCTCCTCGGTTTCTACAATCCCCAACCGCTCCTTCGCCCTTTGACGATTAAACGATTGCCCACGTGGATCTTGACGTGGGTCCACTAAAAGCTACGATCGTCATCGTCTCGATCTTGTATAGAGAATTTTCCCCGTGGGGCGAGCCAAGTCTTACGGGATTATAAAAACCGGGAAAAATTTTTTCCCCGCACATTTACTTTTGTTCACCAAAGAAATATCAATTACTCTCCTATTCTCTCTGTGCATCTCTGTCGCCTCTATAATAAAGTACCCTCGCTCTACCTTCCTTCTTTTAAACAACATTCTTACCTAAGTTTCTCTCTTTTTAATAGATGGGACTTGACAAAGTTGAACTTGCGAATGCTCGAGATTTAGCGTAACCCAAGTTTCTAGACTTCGGAGGTCCAAATGAATTGTATTAGAGCGAAAGGAAAGTTGAGGAATAATTGAATATTTGATTGTTTTCTCAAGTTTTATTATTAATAATTCCTCACTAGTTAATTTAATTTTAACGCAATTAATAACAATTCTTAACTATGAAAATTTATATTGAATCAATTGTCTTGAGGCCTACGGCAAATATGCCAAGCTTTTATTCCAATTTCTTTAGAGAACAAAGTTTCTTAAATTTTATTCCAAGTACCTATATATACATATATATATATATATATATACATATAAATATAAATCATTATTAGCTGCATTAGAAAATTATTAAGTACTTGTCCCCTTCAATCCCACAAGACATTGATTATTAAAGATAAAATGTAGAGTTGCTGATGTAAGTAATAAAAAAGTAATAAAAATATGTTCTTTACGCGTACTTTTACGTGAAATAATGATAAATTTGTAAATGGAACGCATAACGAAAACATCGTGAATAATGATAGTAATGGTAAGTTTATGTAAATATCTAATTGGCAGATTAATTTTTTTAAGAGAATATTAAAAGTGACATGTAGTACGAGGGAGGAAGGGATTTTTGAACTTTTTATCCGCTCCCGAATATTTCGTTATATATCGTGTAAACTCGTCTTGGTCGTAAAGATGAAGGGTGAAAGGTTAAATTGTGAATTCTACTCTCAAGGATGCTGGCAAAGGCCTTGTCTCCTGTTCTCCCAAAGTAACAAGAAAATATAAAGCCGAGCGCCAGTAATTAAATCCAACTTGGCGTCGGCATTGTTGACGTCTTGCTCTCCCCCTCCGCAGCCCCCGCTCGTCACACTCCCTTTAACCTTTTAAGGCCATAAGTAAGCGGCGGGAAGGTAGGGGAAATGGACAGGATGGAAGATCCGGGAAACGGCGTATTCACTAATATTTCGTAGCCGCGGAAAATTTGAAAGAGGATACTTTTGCTCGGTAATTCAGCCGGGAAATAAATAAGCAGGGGGATGGCGGAGGCGCAGCTGAAGCAACGCACACTTATGCCTCCACGCATAATTTAATCTGGAAAAGACACGCTGCCTACGAGCCACGGGGAAGGGATTTACGAGTTTTTCCAATATTCCCAGAATCTTGCCGCTACCTCCTCCGCCCCCGCAGGTATTCGGCATTTACGAGCCCTCGAGGCAGCCTTAAATCGTCATTACATCTATGATCTTCCTCCTTCTCTCTCTCTCTCTCTCCTGCTTCCCGGCTTTTTCATCGTCCCTATGCATACCCCACTCCTTTTCCATCTACGTCTAATAAAATTTTCGTTCCACGTCTCTTAAGAGCAATGAGGACGAGGTCGCCTCGGTAGCTTAATTACCGGGGGATTGTAACTGCTGGATAGGGCACCGGCGCTGCTCCGCATTACATGCATTACATATACCCGAGATATATGTTTTTACGAACGGCTGCGATATTGAGAGCTTAATGCAAATGTACATTTGCTCGATTGGGTTTGCGGACTTGGGAGTTGGGAGAGAAAAACTCGCTCGTGATCAGGCGATGTTGATTACCGAATGGCAAAGTATTTCACTCTTTGACTCGGCGTTAATTATGATCTATGATCTTTATAAAAGTGAAATTGACTTTTTGAGATTTTATTTTTCCGGCATTTAAATCGCCCACCTTTTATTTCAATTCAGTGTGAAAGAGGTGCAAGTCAAAAGTCATTGAACGAGGTCAAAGATATCAGTCAAATATATAATCAACTGGCCCCGCGCAATCAGTCAAAACTTGATTCCCCGCTTTCATTGAACTATTCTTGTCATCTTAACATGGACTAATCTAAATGTGATTATCTACGACGAACATTTGAATCTCTGGTTATAAAACATACTTAATTGAGCGAATCGAATTTTCAATAAATTTTTGGAAATTTTCGATCCTCGTACCCATATTAAATATATGTATTTATATATATATCCATTAACGTAAATTTTCTTGAACAGGAATCGGCGACTAGACATCATCTTCACATGTTCATTTCATCCATCGAGTCCGAACAAAATTTCGTTACGTAAAAGAATTCACTCTCATAAAAGCGCAACGGCCTGCTTCTGATCACCCCCCTCCCTCTCCTTATCACTCGCCGTTCGTGTCGCCGACCGTGCAATCGCCCAAAGCATTTTTCCACCCGAACAATCGGCACCCAATCTCCAATGATCTCTCTCTCTCTGCCGAGTTTATAATCAGCAAACTTTTGCTTTTCTTTGCTCCCGAATGTTTTCCCTTTGTTCTCTTTCACTACTCGCACTATTCTTTCTCGTCGTGCAACGTGCGATTGCTGACCACGGCTTACTCAATTCCGTCCATTCTCCAAGAAAAAAACTACATCTCAAGAGTCAACGAAGCGTAGGCAGATAGTTGGGAAAAATTTCAAAAAAAGAAGAGAAAGAAAGAAATGACGGTGTTGCCCTGTGATGACGACGTTGGCAGAAATCGAGAAGAGCAATGGCGCGATAATGAAAGTTTTTACGAGAGAAATTTATATCGGACATTGGCCAAATTAATTTCCCTTATTACAGGAGGCAATTTATTATATTTTCTATGTATTTCCGATATGGAGATGATCAAGTATAACAATAATTCCCATAATAAACAATTGTGCTTGTCGCAAAAGATAATGAGAGAGAGTTTGTTTATAGAAGCATATTTTCATGTGTTAGCATACTCTGATATAATGTTTAATGAAAAATATTAATTTAAAAGTCCTACAGATGATGATGAATTTAAGCGTACCAACGATTATTTAATATTTAACGGACATTCGTTTCAGCTCCATTGAATTAGTTCTAGAAACATGTGACATTTTATATAGTCGAAGTTATTATTAAAACCGTTTGAATTAATCTTACATATAAATATCTTGTAGAATATTTCGCTTATATTGATTTAGTTAATAAGGCGATGTAAAGGATAATGAAGGCCAAAGGCCGAATTACAGCAATGCATTTCATGAATGTGAGTCTGCTGTTACTGACGTTACAACAATGTATTGGCATATTAAGTACGCTTCAATTAATCCGTAAGATGTGCGTCCCAATCATTGTTATTAATGATATTACCGTTATTATTGCTTTCGGAAGAGGAATTAATCTAATAATTATTTGTATATTTTAAATAATTACTTAATCAACATGCACTCTCTTATTATCTGCCGTTCTCTCTCTCTCTCTCTCGCTCTGTGTAATTATAAATAATTTATTATAACTATGCATATATGATTTTACATTATATGTTTCGCATGTGGAGGCCAATAAATTAATAGTAATAATTCATCAAAGTGTATTATAAGAATTTGCGTAGATTTTATATTTTGTTTTTATGTTTCACATATATTTAACTCAATAATATACGTAAATGAATTTTCTTCCAGTTTACTTAATAATAATAATAATAATTAATAATAATTAATTTTCAGCACGAATTTAAACATAATTTTATAATATTACTTATAATATTTATTGTACATCATACGATACTTATCCTACAATATAAACACTGAAAGGCAATCAATTAGTGTTGAAAATTGATGAGATTCACCTTGAAACTACATCTTGATAAATTAGACTTAAGCACACATTTTTTTTATCCCAAAAGCCTTGTGATACAATTTCTACGTACCTCTTATAAAGTTTCCTCCCACAAATCACAATAGTTGGCGTACATTCCTTGCCTGCCCCATTCCAGTCACAGATTTCTTTCAATTTTCGGAGCTCCATCTCCTTACTTTTTCGCGCTCTCGCATTGTCGGATCTGTCTCTGTCTACTTGCATGCATAGCGACGAGGAATTCGCAGTCACTTGCACACTCAAACTTTCACGTCCGCCGTTGCTCGAGCATCTGCGAAGAGTCAAGGGAGTGGAATAAAAAAAGGAGAGAGAGAGAGCAGCCGACAGACCGAAAGCTTCGAGTTCCATTGAGAGCTCGCTCGTGAAGAACTGTGTCCTTTAGCTTGTGTTGGTCTTTGAGAAGGAGAGCGCCCGGGGATCTCCATTCCTGCCGATCGTAATTGTCGAATCAGAGATGGAGAACAATGAACGACTCGGTCGCGGTTCTGCAGTGGAGTGGAGTAATTAAAGGATGGATGGGGTGGGGGGGATGACCGAGGAGTTGTAATTAGACGGCTGATGTTTGTGCCTTGGGCGTGGATCTTGCGAAAGGGGGAGAGCACTCGGCTCGTTTAAAAGTGATCGAGAGTGTGCATTGGATTCTAATTTCGAACTCGTTCTCGCCAAGTTTGGCTGGATGTGGCTTCTTCGAGGCTTCGTGCATTCGCAAGTGACATTTGTTTTCATTTCGACGACTATTCTAATGACTAATGGGGAACAGCGGGAACGCGGCCCTTGCTGCGCACAAAATTCATTATCGTCTCGTGCAGCATTACCAATTGAAGACAATAATTTCAGGTTCACCAAATCGAGAAATCACCGTTCCATTAATGTGGATATTCATAAGCAACGATCGACAGATGAAAACACCCACACGTCTTGATATAAATGGCGTAGATGAGAACTCTTCTGATAAAAATATTGCGTGAATTGTGGAGTGATTGCACCAGTAAGCAAACAGTTCCCTCCTCCTAATAACAATAATAATCATAATAATAGCAGCTAATTTAAATTGATAAATTCGAGATACGAAACATTGCTACTCGTAGAGCGAACATCACTTCTAGTTTCGTCGATTGCCGAAAACGATTGCCCTTGTCAACAATATTCGCTCTCCCATAGAAACGAGACTGGTCCCTTGGCGGGATAAAAAAGGATAAAAATTAACTACTAATCGGAGAAGTAGATGCACACACGCAAACTATGAACTCGCAGCAAGTTGTCTTATTAAAATCGTCGCGGTTGCCCATCTGAACGTGAGAGGCATTATTATCTTGGCCATGAGATCTTGGCGGCGTACTCAATGTGTGGAGCTCTCGACTCTCGGACAGACACGAGAAAGAAATTGGTCGACTGTGGTATTATGGTGGGCTTTTCATGACAAGGCGATTAGATCGGATGATGGGCGCCATTTTGAGGAGTTAGCGGGGGCCGAGGAGGTGATGGGGCCTTTCGGCCAGGAGGGACTGATCGATGGGTTCGTGGCCTCGAGGAGCAGTCGCCCCGAGTAATCCCCTCTTATTTCTCTTATTTCTCTCATGCGCTGGGAGGGAATTAATCAAATATTAAAGGGCCAAGGGACGAGTGGTAAGGGGCATTGCTAATAAAGCACATGAGGCTTTGTAAGTCTTTGAATGTTTATGAAGAGCAGCGGTGGCAATAGAGAGGGCGACGTCGGTGTTATTGCACTCGTCGGCAGGTGTTGATGCGCTACAGAATTTCCTTCCTCTTTTACAACTGACTTTTGGCCTAAAGTTTACATTCTGGCCACCAGAGAGAATAATGTCAATGTTAAATAATGTTAAAATAGTAGATACTTTGCATTGCCGTTGATATTGGCAAGACTTGAAATTCAGTGGCTTTCACTGCTGCCTTAACGCAATACAAACTATGAAGCTATAAAATGTGGTAATTTATGAAGTACAGTAAGTTTCGGGCGTGAAAGAAAGTGCTGTAACATCGAATGAATATTGTAGGTGACGCGAGCGAGTGGAAAATGGGAAAACTTATGGCGATCGTTTAAAATTGATATTTAAGACTTTCTAAAAATATTGCACTAATACACTCAAGATTTCACGCCACGGGGAATATAACTGTCAAATCATTCAATAAAGCCTAAATCTAAAGAGTTTAATTTTAAAAATATGATATGTGCTCGTGCATGTGTACGGGATTGATGAAAGATTGCCGAGTCGAATAATTTTATGAATGAAGTTTTATTGAGAAATATTCTAAAGTCAAGAGACAATGGCATTGACGGATAAATTTGACACTATACTTTCAATTTATTGCGACTCGAGTTATTTATGAGGAGGTGATAATAAATATCATTTAATGGGTCTTATGAAGCTTTATATTATTGTAAATTCTAGTTCACGAATATGAGGTCTCATCGATTGTAAACGGCAAATATTATTACTTTTATTAATGTTGTAAGCTGCTTCGTGACGCCTTGATGTGAGTAGACAGTGATATAAAAGTAAGACTTGGAGGAAAAAGCTGTATCGACCTCAAAAATATCACGTATGAAACAATTGTCGAGATTGTCTAGTTTTCAGACTTACGCAAGGCCAACGAAAAAGGTGTTAATCACTTTAATAAGCACAGAAAGTACTTTTGGCTTCCGAAAGATCACGTTCGCAATACAATTACAAATCGTATGTGTCAGAGAGATTGACAGAGACAAGAGGCAGCGAGCGGTGACCACAACAAAGCAACAGTAAGTGAAATGCCAAACGAAAGAATATAATTAAAATAGTACGCCTTCGTAAATGTGTAGAAATGCGCGGAGTCAATAAGAAACGCACATTCCGCGGTTATAAATAATATTTAACTTGGGACTTTATCAAGCGTACTTTGCCGATCGAATTGAGATTTCTGGTGAAAGTATCGTGGTGGTCTCGGAGGGGTTGGGGGGTGGGGATACTTTCCGCCGTCTGCGCGGGATCGACTATAAAATTTTCGGTGAATTTATTCGGATATTATTCGGCAAGGAAGAAGCACGATTTGTAATCTCATGTTTGCCTATATTAGATTTTAAATTTGGACGTAAGCTGAATGCAACCGAATGCATCCTCCCTTAAAAAGTAGAAAATTGCACTTCCTCGCTCATATAATCAATAGGCGCATTGAAATATCTCACTTTATCTTGATTATCTGATTATCATCGTTATTAAAAAACTTGACACTTTGAGTTAAAACGAATGATTATTAATTCATTGCAATAGAATATAAATATTTTATAAATTTAATAATATGCAAAGCATTGATTGAAGAATTAAAGAAAATTATTCAATAAAAAATTAATAACCAATAATAAAATTAATGATAATTTATTTTACGAATTATTTAATTCAATTCAATTGTCTTGGCGACTACAATCAATAATAATTAAATGACTGATTTGATAATTGAAATTAATAACTACGATTATAAACTACAATGCTATTTCGAATATTTGCACTGTCAATGATGTAAATTTAATTTCGACGAAGCATTTTTCTACGCATTTATTGTCTCTCTTGTCGTTTGTACACGTCGTTATCGGCGTAATTGAGAACCACACGCGATACATCTACAACTGACTCATGCCTCTAATAATTACATAATTACATTTTCACGGATTAATGTAATCTGGATACACATTTTTGAAAATACATGACCAAGGTCTTATTATTTCGTCAAATATTTCTCCATCGTAAAATCGCTCATTAAACTTGCATTAAAGTACTTGTAACTAACGGTGTAGAGGCGCTGTAATAATACATTACATCGAATGAAAATTAACTGCTCATTTCCCTTTTTTTGTTAATGCACGTGAATAATGAACAGAACATTATGTGAATCATTTGGTTCTCTACCATTACAATGAACTATAATAATTCGTAAGCAGAAAAAAATAAAATAAAGCAATAAAGAGACCATTTAATCGAGTGATCCACCCACTTTTTGGTAAATCAAAATTAAAAAGAAATATTGAAAAAATTTAGTGAAAAACAGGATATTTGACATATTGGTGAGATTTCACAAGGCAATATAGTGCAACGAAAAAATCATATAAATAATGGAAAACGAGAGGAAAATTGGAAAAAGAATTAAAAATGATAAAGACAGAGTTCCAAACGAGTGAGAAACCAAGTTCAATTGGTATGATTTAGAGGAATAGAGTGACCAGATACGATTTTCTTTTAGCGTTTGAGTCGTTTGACGAAGCGATTTGTGATGAATGTCACTTAGGAATGATTCGAGACCTGACTTCTCTTTCTTTCTATCTGTCTCTGTCAATCATTAGTTTTCTATCTGCCTATTATAGTCCTTGGATTTTCCAGAATGAATTGCGAAGCTCGACAGTTTGTGGTTACTTGTTTCTCTAATCCGAGGAGTACAGTTACATAAGCTGGACCAACTTGTTGGCCTCGAAGCAAACGAGAGCAAATCGAGAGAAAGGGAGAGGACCGAGAGCGATTGAAAAATATATTGACTATGCACTGATTTAAAATGAAGATAAAAGAATTTATATAATTGCGGGAGGGAGAGAGAGAGAGAGAGAGAGATAATAAAATTTATTATATACTCAATATAATAGTAAATGTATTGTTATGTCGAATAAAAAATGTTTATTAACGACGTTTAAAAATTTATTTTTACAATTAAAAATAAAGAATATGAAGGTCGAAGTAAGCATACTATTAATTAATGCACGTGATTTAAAAACTTGATAAATTAAAATTAGGTAATGAGCATATCAGTTTTATAGAATTATATTACATCTCGGAATAATATTGCATTGTCATATTGAAATTGTACGTTTAATGGAGCCTACAATTAAATTACGAGAACCTAAAAGATATTTCTTTAGTGATTTTGAATATTTCTAAAATATTAGGAGCACACAGAACGTATAGAAAACTTTTGCAGGACAGATACAATCGAAAGTTTTAATTTCTTTGTAGAATTGCTTGTTCTAAAACGAATTGAATTTCTTTATAGATTTTTCATTTGTTTCAATCATATTAACTCGGTAATTGTAGGAATCTTTTACTTATTGGGACATGATATTAAATTAGCATCACCTGACGTTCGCAAATTAGCAAACGTCGAATTGAAATGTGTTTTCTTATTACTATTTTAAATCGGACCGATGCACCGAAAAGGATAATTTCGGATAGAATTACATCGAATAAATGTAAACGACTTGGCATGGTAAAATCCATTTCAGATGCTAAACACAACGCAACAAAAAACCAATTCCAATTCACAGTAATATATATATAATTTAAACATTACATTGCAAATATTCCAGACTAATATATTAAAAGTCTTGGTGTTTGAAACTTCAATTGCCAATTTTTCTGCAAACATATACGTATGAACCTCGATGTTTATTAAGCTGTCGTAGCAGTAAGCAATTAGTATGGAGTAATCCGATGACAGCTTTGCCACGACAAACATATTTATTTCGACGAAAAATTATAATTATGCTCGAAATAATGAATGAATGCGCTTAGCATTAATGAGCCGAAAGCAATTTTGCATTATCGAGACATTAATTGAGTTACATATGAGAGGCAAATGCGCTCGAACGTGGAGTGAAATGTAAATTATGACGCTGCATCTGCATAAGTGCATAAATATCTGAAATTCCTTGATGCATTGGCAATGAAATGAGAGAAGGCCGGTTCTAAAATGTCGCGATAGAGGGAGAGAGAGGGCGGATAGGTGGAAGACGCACTCGAGTGCGCACGCGGTTATTTAAAAGCACGTAAAGGTCGCTTCAACAAAGCGCACAAAAGCTCCGCCAGCGCGCCTCGAGAAATCCGTTTAGGGAAGAGAGAGAGAGAGGGAGTGAGAGGGTCTGGGAGGCATTGTTATATGAAGCTCGTAGCGACGGGAGGGCCGGAAGTGGGCGGAGGATTTAATTTAGAGTTCGGAACTGCGTGTGCGAAAGAAAAGGAAAGAAACAAAGGGCGCGAGAGTGGAAGAGGGGGAAGGATGCGACACGTATAAGGCGTGAAGAGAAGGAAAAATTAATTTTCGGTCGCCCATTTGTTCTTTGTTCCCCTTATTATTTTGCCATTGTAGTTATGTAATGATTATCTGATAATGAGAGTCTTCAAGTCTCTTAATTTCTTTTCGAAAATTCATAAGGCACCGTCGAACTTATAAAATATGTAAAATCTTAAATTACACAGATCAATACTTATGAATAACGAGTTCACAATTAAACCAATTACACGGCAATTTTTGTAGCCAGCCCTCCCAGACTTTTGAAAATCAGAAAACGATGTATGTGCATGAAGGTGGAGTGTTTTAGGCCAAGTAGAACGAGCCTGGGTTTGTTCAGGCAAGCGATATATTGCATTTTCAAACAGCAGAATTACACGCGAATAAACTATTTGCTTTTCTGCTATTTCAGCTAATATTTCCATATTCAAGCAAAAAAATTAATTCACGAATTGACGCGATAAGTCTCGATTATATGTGACTGATAAAGTGAAAAAAAGTATTATTCGATGTTCCGTTTCATTCTTTAGTCTCGTGCTTTTTTTTCTTTATTCGGTCTTTTTTATTATTCTTTTTAAACAAGAAACCTCAAGATTCTTTTCCTTTTAATTTTGTTTAATTTTGTCCTTGTTTGAATATAATATCCATCACCTTCTAAAATGTGTGACTAAAATCTATTTAAACGAACATACGATTGATTAAAAAACATTTTTTCTCAATAATAATAATAATAATATTGTCATAAACATTTTTGATAAATATGGCAATAAAAAAAGACATTAAAGAAGTTAATCAACTATATTTATTTATAGGAATATATATATAGACGTAAATTGCACTAAAATATAAACGATGGAAACGTTCGTTAAAAAGTAAAATTCATTACTCAAGAGTTTGTGGAACCAATCGTCGTAAATTATGAATTTCATTATATTGATTCACTCTAATTTATTGTAATTTAAATTAATAAATACAATGGACAATAAGGGAGCATAAAGTTCACTTTTAAAAGTACGTACATTTCAATTGGTTTCCTCGTTTCTTTTTTTTGAAATTCATATTTTTTGTCAATATAGAACATACAACTAATGCATATATAATAATTATTGGATATGAGCGAGTACAAGTATGAGTATGTAAATGATGAGATGGCAATTAATTATAAGTCTCCGGAAATATGAAATAAAAGATGAGAAGATGTGAAATTATAAAAATCTTTTCACCTGCTTCCTATGATTACCTGGTCACATTACATTTTAACGCGCGAGCTTTTAATTTATGAATCATTGTCGTTGTACTTTTCTAAATTACCTTCGCATTCATGTCTAAATATACTTAGCATAACCGCCCCAAGATAAACTAGAAGTTGCACGTGCCAACGAATCTCGACAGCCTTTGGAATAAAAAAAAGGCCAACATGCGAACTTTTTCTTGTTCACGCTCTATTCATTCCTGCATTTTTCTTTAATTCAGTCGACTTCTTCGCTTAGCTGATTTCCCTTCCCTTTCGCGAAAAATAACATCTTGGGAGAAATAAATTTCTTACGGTAGAAGGAATGTCTTGAATGACTTGAAATATAATTGACACGAGTTGGAAAAGTACTTTATAAGAGACAAAATTTTGCCCCCTTCGTTTCACTTATTACCGCGAGAGTCAAATTTAAAGAGAATAACTCGCAATCGATGTGACTGTGCTACTCATTATCCCGTAATATATTAACATAATATGCAAATTTAATTACGGATTATTTGCCGAAATGCTGGCTCAACGATTTTAAACGGTAATCATATTGTTTTAAGCCCCAATGCTTTTCACAAAATCCTCGCATATATTGTAGTCTTAAACCTATAGTCCAATCATTCGCGTAGAGTATCGTGAATTGAAGTATTTCGTAAAATTAAATCCTGACAAGTAGATTATAATACATTGCAATTAAAACGGATACAATTGCTGGAAATCCTCAGCAAAGTGAAATTGCATTTCGTAATGATCATCGGAATACGCTTGCAAATGAACTCGAGTAAATGCTCTCATTGCCAAATTGCGTTGCAGTTTATGCGAAAAATACACAACGCGACACTTGGTTAACAAGTAAGCGAGCTGTGTGTGCATATGATGCTAAATGCAAAATATAGTTAAGCCGGTAATGTATAAATATGTTGGGAGCCTGAAATATCGTCGGGCGACTTGTGTATCATTTTATCAGGATATATGAAAAGAAAACGACTCCCTTATTTCCTCATCCGTCTCCGTCTCTCGTTCCCACTCTATTACATCCTAATCCCTCGCAAATCGCGCACAACAACAAGTGATACATTGGGATACATGGCGCGGAGCTCCACTGTCAAGACGTCGGAGGCCGCAAGCCCCTAATCGATGATATCCTTATCGCCTGGCTCGCACGCTCCTTCCGAATCCGCGAAAGCCGATGCCTCACGGCCTTGCGCACGTCCTCCCCCCCCCCCCACACACATATGCTAACTCTCGGATTTTTACAAGAGAGAAGGGGCGAGCGCCTCGGCAAATCCCCGATTATATTGCGTTTAATCTGTAAACCTCTTTGGGCGTTGTTAAAGCACATTGATTTATGCATTGCGCGCCATCTAAATCCGTGAGATTCTTCACTGTTTAATACTTTGGCCCTAATATACCATTTTTTACTCTATTATATTCTAATGGGATTTCTTTTATGGTCTGTGTAGGTGGCCGTTGTCTTGACGTTGTGTGACGTTGTTTAATGTATTGATGTGACAAGAGTCAATTCGATCTCTCTATAAATATTGCTTTGATAGATTGGCAGTCGATAATTTTCGCCATATGAGTAAATTTCTAATAACAGTATTCAATTAATGTTTTAAGGCAATTTTTAATAAAGTTTATACAAGATTCGAATTTGAAGCGAATCAAAGATATTCTTGAGACGAATGGAAAACATTTGTGGTGTATCTAGCAATAAATTGTAAACGAATAATTGACACTTTTTGCAATATCTTGTTACTTTTTAAAGACCATCGGGCCCGATGAAGCGGATTATTTACATTTATAAACACCACAATAGGTGCATTAGTAGTAGCGTAAATATGTACGAAAATGTTCATGAAATGAAAGTAATAATTTTTATGCCATTATGTGCTAGTGGTGCCGCTTATAATTATGTTTAACTCTGCTTTATATTGATGTTGATCCGTCAGCGTATTCAATTTAATGTGGGATTTCAGCTTTTGTCTCTTCAAATACTAAGCATATTAACAACGAGCGTGTAAAGCTTTCAATTTATTTTGGAAGTGTAAATAAGATTGAATTTTCATCTTATTATCAGATTTGCACAACCATAGTTAATATTTTTCTTTTTCCTTAATTAGATGATTTGCCGAGAGGTTTTATAAATATGACCCTTCGTTATTATTACCCGCAAATTGAAATTCTCCAAATGCGCAAGGATAACTTAAAATTAGTCAACAATTTCGTCTAGTTAGAGAACATTTTTATTGGAATGAAATTTATTATAATAAAATATACCCAATTGAATATTTAATTGACTGTTGGGTTAGCGTAAAGAATGCGCACTACCAGAAATGTCATTACTGTCAGCATTGCATTGGAAAATGAGATAAATTAGTGTAATTCGTGAAAAGACGAAACACTCCTCTGTAAACGCAAAAACTGTTGACAATTATTCCTTCGTTTTCTTTATCGTTCAAACTCTATCTGACGACACGTTCTCTCTCTTCATCCCCCTGACTATATACTGACTATATACTTTTTTCTTTCCTTCTCTATCCATTTCGCCCAACACATGCATTAAAGTAAACATTTAAAGTAGTAAAGAGAGAGAGTGTGTGCGTGCGTGTGCGTGCGTGAGAGAGATTTACGAGGCTTTCATATGTCTTCCGTTTAATTTTATGATAATACGGTTAAATTTTCCTCTCTAATACGCTAACGCTGATGATATTTCAATAAATACTATCTAAAATCCTTGCCAAAATATAATGGTCCTCGAGTATTATTTCATTTAGTTATTTTCATATATATTCTTATAGAATTCGGATATTACAAGATAAATATACCAGATTTATTTTAACGTTAATATGCAAATTTCATAACAAAATAATAGTCAACTAATTAGAAACAAACACC
The DNA here is from genome assembly GCA_030522565.1 of Ceratosolen corneri. Lineage (NCBI taxonomy): Eukaryota > Metazoa > Arthropoda > Insecta > Hymenoptera > Agaonidae > Ceratosolen > Ceratosolen corneri. Next base: position 17,447 of record JAPYYT010000477.1, read on the forward strand.
GTGTAATTTTAAGTGGCAAAGTTATAAGAAATATTTACTTGAATGGTTAACTGCAAAATGCCGTTCAATCTTTATAATTAAAGTTGTCGGACTTGCACCCTGAGATCATTGTTAACGATTGCAGACGGAATTTTCCGACTCGATATCCAAGAAAATTTAATGAAATGTACGGTACAGTCAACATCACTCTTCAATCGCTCGGCTCCAATTACAGAAACATAAGATATAAATCGATAATATAATTCTATTAGTAGCTGCATTAATTGCATACAATTGCTACCTGTTGTCCTCAAACTTCAATTGCATTTTCTCCACAAGCTTCATGCCTACAGAGCTTAATCACTAATTCGAATAATCGACCAAGATATAATTAATGTAATTGGTCCGGCGATAAATGCTTGGGAGTACATTTGTCCGAAAACATTGTTAAAAAAAAAACTCATTTGTTCAAAAAAAGAAAAAAAAAGAGAAAGAAAGAAACGGGACTGGCAACGAGTCAAGGAACGGAGATTTTTCTAAACATTGCCATTCGAACGCTTGCATTCGCAATATTTTATCTCTATATATGAAAATCTGTATTGCATTGCGCTTCATAAGCTATCTATTTTTTTTTTTTTTTTTGAATCCTGTATTCATTGAATGCTTTTAGCCCGATAATATAAATCATCGCCTGGAATTTCATAGTTAATTTAACCGATTTTATAAATCTGCCCTTTTGCCAAAGGGAGCCGAGCATTTTCATAGAACGCATTGGGAAACTCAATTTGAACGTGCGGAGCGAAGTTAGGCTGTTAAATTCATCGGCTTAAACTTTAAAAAGAAGGCACGCCGCCGCAAAATGCTTGCCAAAGTTACATCCTCCGTGGTGGGCTTGTTTTCAATTGCCAAATGCCCTATTTCCCCCCCCCCCCCACCCCCCACCCCCCCTTTGAATTTACCGGCCTCGTGCAATCGTAATACCCGAGCTGCACGCAACGCCAAGTCTCCCCGCGCATCTTATCTACTTTGCGATAATACATGCAGAAGCTGCGGGGGACGTCGGGTAAATAGTCGGCAACGGCAAGCCGGAACCTGCAAAACTCCAGACACTCTTTCGCCCGAGTCACGTACGCCCACCAGCGCACATCCACACAGAGAGAGAGAGAGAGAGAGAGGTAGCAGCAAGTGGTCTATTTGCTATGCAGAGTGGATGTTAGGGCGAGAGACGGATATTCTCTATGGACTGAACTCGGCGAGCGCTATATCATAAGTGGATTCGTTAGGGGTTGTTACCTTATCTCCCGTTTCATCCCTCGATGGGGCTCGAGTGAAAGTTCCAATGCTTCGGATTATGCAGGCATAGGTTGGCACGAAGTTTCCACGTGTGCTCGTCGATGCCTGCTGCTCGTGGCCTTTTCTATCGCAAGTTACTTCTTGCCGGCGGGAATTTTTGTTCTTGCTGCAGTTTTTTTGCGGGGCGGGGGTGGCGCGGAGAATTTATCACTTGCCGCGTGGATTATTGCGCTAGGCGAGCGTTGACAATGGAAAACTGTGTGGCGTTAAACGCTTGTAGAGACAACTGGCGTCTAACGTAAAGTCCACGCTTTGCGTACAATTGCCGTTTGTTTATTTGATGAGAGAGGCGATTTTATGGAGAGAGCCACCACCGATGCGAGGGACAATTTTATCCAAAGACGATGGGATTCAATTATCAAACTTTCCTCGTACCGTCAAGGAAGAGAGCAAATAATTAGCAATTTTAAATGCCAGACAAGTCAAGGACTTGATATGAAATATTTCGGAAATTCTGGAAGTCTGTTTTAATTTCAATATCATCACGTTCATTTAAATACGCTTTCCGAGTGCTAAAATATTTTAAACGCGATGACACTTCCATTCAACGTTATATTAGCGATAATATTAATGACATTTTTGGTTAAAAGATGGTGTAATTATTCGTAATTTCTTCATTCGAAGCATTCTCTGTGATACATTTATTACTTGATTCAACGAGAGATTTAAATTCCATTGCAAGAATATGAATGGAATTTCAATACCTGATCTCGGATTTTTCAGACAAAGCTCTATGTGCTTTTTCGTAAATGGCATTTTCAAATTTTCAATTTATTAAATAATCATATAGAAAGAAATGCCAAAACATTAACGTAGAATGCATTCACATTCATTATAAAAAATACATTAAAATTACAATGTTACAGAATGTAAGGCGGCAAATACTTAAATTAATCATTTGTCTTCGTCCTTAACTATCTGACAAATTGCTGAATTTTATAGACTCTCCCTCAGTCAAATTATGAATAATTAAATTTATAAGAAATTATTGGCAATATTATGGTTGTAGAATGTAGAATGTAAATTCTATTCTAATTCATAAAATTGTGAATAAATAAACAATTTGCACTAATAACGTGCAATAAAGTATATAAATTAATATAAATTTTACAAATATTATATTACAATGCAAATTTTATTAAATTAATTATCAGAATAATGATATTATAAATGTGCATCTGTTATTTTATTGTTAAGTGTCGTCGTAAATAACGTGGCCTAGGGATGCGAAACATTCACATTTTTGTTATCACATAAGAATATAAAGAATATGCACATAAAAAATTGGTAGCTCAGTTGTTGTTAGACTCCTCTTTATAAAATCGAAATATCCCGAATTTTATTCGTGTCACGCTTATCTTTTGTTTCCAGTTTTCCTCTTTGTTAAACAATAATTGCTATAACTTTCATTGATGCTACGTTCTTAATTTTTTTCTCTTAATTATACGCAAATGAGAGATAATAGTTGATAATTATTTTGTCGGAAGAAATTGCAATTACGAAGAAGCTTCGTAAGCACTTAAGTTGGATATGTCCCAGATTTACTATTTAGTATATTTTGTGAAATTGACTATATATATATATATAGATATATATATAGATATTGAATGGAGAAAAAGAGAGTCAAGAGTGCATAAAAGTGAAAACGAGCGATATTGAAAATTGGATAGCTTATGCGATCTGAACAAAGCCGAGCAATTTGAATGGATGGAGAAGAAAGCCAGAATAGGGTATTAAATAACTATGCTACATGTTGTTATTGAAGGGGAACATTAATCGAAAGAACATTGGAGCGGACCAATCAGGCATGATAATATGCCTTGCTTATTGTAATTATTAAACGAGTAAATTAATCAATTTAAATAATTTGAGGGTTTAATAAAGTAATTTAAATCAACCTTCATTGTCTTTGTGTGTATGAAAGGAACGCTATTTTTTTGATTTTTTTCAATCGAGAGGCTTTAATTTTGTATGAAACATTCTATTGATCCTTTCCACAGCTATTGCGTAATTTTTTTTAAAATAAAATAGGAATAATCAATCGGACATCCATTTATCCTTGAAGCTACTATTAATAATATAACGTTAAAAAAAGAACAGCAGCATAGATAACAGTAATGGGAATAAAAGAATTGTTAATGGTATTATTGTCGATCGAGAATATAATATTGAGAAAGAAGATTGTCGAAATTTAGTCGAGAGAGCGTCAGGAATGCTTACAATCACTCATACTACATACAATGCAAAAAATCATTTAATTTTCGATATTCTCTAATATTCTCATTAGCATGGGAGTAGTATGGGAGTAGTATGGGAGTAGTATGGGAGGAAACAAAGTGAAGAGTGATAAGAAAAGCGGGCAAAGTAAATCGTTTGCTTCTATCAGTTTGCGAGGCCCCGAACCCGTTAAGCTCTGGGAAATATTCATAAACATCCGACCAAAGACGCCTGGCGATTGCAGGAAAGAACGTAAACGTTAAAATTATCGAGTACGTGAATTTGCGCCTCGAGAGTACGTTTGAGAGTAACAACAATCCATCAGAGTTTCGAATCTTCTGCCGAGATCGAGGATTTCATCTTCCGTATCATCGATCATCTTAAAAATTAAAATTAGCCCACGTTTTGTGTATTTCATTAAAAGAAAATTAATATTTCTTACGAGAATGTGGCTCATTGAAGATTTTGTGCACAGTCGTTCGTGTAATGGATTTGTGGACAATAATTATGTCTGATCGCTTGTGAATTATTCACGTGGATCATTCATTCGTAAATGTAACATTAACGTTGACATCGATTTTCATTTACAGCCACTCGATCTTCGATATATTTACATGCACTATTTCTTTATCGCTATAACTTGAACAAACTGCCTGTGATTTAAGTATAGAAAAATTCATTACTCATGTTCATAAGAAACAGATGAGAATTACGTTAGATCTTGTTAATCTCTCGAGATTTTTCTCAACCTTAAAAATCACGTTGTAGAAAATTCCACTCTTGGATACTTCATTGAAGTGGGCGGCAGTTGGATCTATAAATCTTCCTGGGCTTGGAAAGAAAGAGAAATAGAAGAGGGAGTTGGAAGACAACCGAGAGAGAAACGCCACGTCGACGAAGTTGGTCGCCGTTGCAGGTCGGCGCAGGCGCCTTAGCCACCGTCGAATGAGATCGAGGCTGACGCTTGAATAAAATTTGTTGGCTTTATTAATTTTTTAGCGCAATGGAAGCCTCATTGCCGCTCTCTAATGTCTCCTATAATTCATATCATTTCAATCAAGTTGTTAATAATAAAGTCTTTTGTAGGTGGGTGGGGGTGGTAGCTCGATGCGTTCGCTCCTTCGATTCGATGAAATTCCAAGATGTATTTCGTATACGAGATAAAAGATACGATATCTCTTTTATCTCTTTTATAAGGGCGGAATGTCTTCAATCACGTGTTGTCGTGTTGCGTTCTATTATTTACAACGAAAATCCGTTCACGTAATAAATATTTTACATAATAGTTCATTAATGTGGTTTTTAGTATTAAGAAAATTTCATATATGTATATCCCACGTATGTGAGAATCAAAATCGAATGTTTGGATTCATTTTCATCCACATTTTCTAAACTTGCTTGATATTTACAGAGACTCCTTTTCTCAATAAAGTCAATAAATGCGATAATAGGATGAGCAACTGAGCTGAAATTACAAAATCTACGCTCCACGGAATAATACCCTAAGGCCAAAGTTAAATAAATACAAGAATATAAAACTGGTCGACTGTATGATAGAAGTAGAGTAGAAAACCGTTGCTCAAGGCTCCCATTGGATAAACAATATATTGGCATTAATGCGTGTGGAGCGGGGTGGGGGGTGGGGGGTATTATCGAGAATAATAAAATGCGTTAATCAATCAGTTTGGCTTAGCTGAGAATATGAGTAGAAGGGAATTAAAATGTAGGCAATTGTTGAACACTCGGCTCATTTTCCATTCAATCTGGATGAAGAATTCAGCTTCAGTTTCTCCTTCTCATCGAACTGCCCGTGTCGATGTGAATGAAAAATCTCTTGTCCACAATGCTTGGCGCACGAAGAAAAATTATCAATTACTGGCCCGCGAGGCGAGGCTACTCTACCAGAGAGATTCATCTACCAATTTTGGAAATTGTTGTTTATTTCACGTACCCGCGTTGTGTGCACGTTAAATCAAAACTCGACGCGAAGGAAAAAGTATTGGAGGTACTCTTTGGTATTTTGTTTGCTTGGCATTTCTGCCCCGATTGTCCGAGCAAGATACTTCGATGTAGGAGAGATAACTTTTTTTTTGTTAATTAATCGGCCAGTTTTAGATGGTCTGTTGGATAATGGAGTAATAAGAGTAATAAGAGTAATAAGAGGTAAACTAAGGATATACTGCGCTATTATTTTATTACCCGGATTACTGAAATATTTTATCCAATAAAGTTCATTTGAAAATCAGCCTCAAGTAAAGATGAGCGTGCGATGTATTTTCCAAAGATTAATTTATTATAAACAGTTATGTGCTAAATTTTATTCCCTCGGTGATATTGAAACTTTAATTAAACTTACTATAAAATATGAATTGATAAAATGATAGAAGCATGGCTCACTTTATTTTAGGATGAAAATATAATGAAATATAATTTCGACACATAGATGACAATGCCCTTGGCACACTTGGTAGGGCAATCTGTCATGGAGTTTGAAAAAAAGCTAAATCTATCATATGTCCGTGGTAAGGTGTTTGATTATAACTTTATCGGAAATAAAATCATCCCCTCTGTCTATTAGTAATTGATCATCCTTAGGTTGCAGGTAACATTCTCATATTTATTATCAAATGAATTTCCATTAAAAATTGTACAGATTGCCGATTAAAATACAGTTGAAATAAGTAAAGCAGCAGAATATTGAACAACTCCTGTCCCAATTCCCAACCATTAGAGCTTATTGGATAATTAATGTTCAACTCTTTTCCCCGACAACGCGAACAATGCTGCTCAATTTGGATTACAAGCAACATGTCGCGTTGAATTTAATCGGCGCATAAGCTTATCGATGTCTTATCGATCGTCTCCAAGAAAGAGCGATTTGAGATTCCGCAAGGAAGCATCAGTGGATAATGCTATCTTGTGTTTCTGCCAACCTATCCTAAAAACTTGTATTTTTTATATCTTGGCTCGCGAGAAATTCGAACGAAGCATTAGTGAACTAAAGACTGATCATCCCGATGATCTTATTAAAATCTCAGAGAATATGAAATACCGTTCACGTGCATACGTATGTCTTATTATTACACATATGTCAATTATTTCAATACCTCTAGAATAATGGAAATGCAAAGGAAAGCTGCGTGTCCTTTGTCGTTTAAAACAACAATTCTTGTTGCTTTAAGCACAGAGCCCATCGGTTTTCCAGTGTGGTTAAAAATACTCTTTTTCTTTGCCTTCTTCACCCAGAAACCACGACCGATCGCCCAAATATAGTTCAGTAAACTAAAAAACAACGAAAAAAAAACGGATCGCAGTGAACAACATTGAAGCTCGTGTGTGAAAGCACAGAAGGTCCGACAGAGTCCGACTATCCGCAACAATAACTCCCGAGCTTTTCGATATTCCCACTGACGTACATTGTACGACTGTGTTTGTGCGCCACGCAAACAGAGAGAGAGAGAGAGAGAGCCGCAAGTGAATTATGCCGTTCTTTTCCCGAGGGACCGCATCATCTTCAGAGCGCCAAGTCGTTAATAAGCTTGCGAGTACTTTCACTGCCGGCTCTCGCGTTCGATCCAAATTCAAATAAAGTGCTGGCGCAAGTTGCCTTCCCCGCCAATTAATTAGACTACTGGCTATTTACTGGTGGACTGCCCAAGTCGCGGGAAGGAAACACTTTTCATGGGCTTTCCCCGTAAACTTCTCGACGGGTGATGTAATTGGCTGGTTTTAATAATTATGCCTCTGAGCTCCGGGAAATAAGCGTTTACGAGGTGCACACTGGAAGCAACGTAGTGTACTTGTGTGAAATATTTAGAAAGGAATCGTCGGTATTTTGGAATATTTTACAGCAGCATGAGTTAAAGCAATTTTAAGGCATACGTTGAAATTACGTGGAAACATTTGATTTGATATCGCGCCTCATGGAGTATAAGAGTAAAGTCTGGTGGATTATGCTTTATGCGTCTATTTCAAAAATATTTTTGAATTAAATTAACATAGCGTCGAAGGGATTAAGGAATTGTCGATGCTCGAGAAAGTATGAAATAGTAGTAGTTCTAAACGTATTAACCAACGTAAAAAAGAAGTGGTATTGGGATAGATAATCTTGATTATCTTATGACTTAAACTGTTATTACTGCTACTATTGCGATTAAAAATTTTAATAAAAATAAGAATATTGGAGCTTATTATTCATTTACATTAAAATACGAATGTTAATTTATTCCCCAATTTATGTTTCAGGTAAGAAACGCGAATGGCTATACAATTTTACGGATAATGAAAGAAAAGCCGAGAGTCTTCAAACGTGTGAATAAAAAATATTATTTAACATATTATTAGTTTGAACATTTATAGATTAGTTGATGGACATTATTATTATTTTATAGGATATATGTTTGAGTAAGCACACCTTCATAAACTTATCAAATAATATGCGAAATGAAGTGATCAATGCTTTCTTTTTCATATATACAAGAACTCGGAATATTTATTCATCGCCTGTTCAAGCAATATTTATAGTTAACATTGCATTTAATAACTTAAATATGAATTTTTATATACCGGCACTAATACATATCTCGAGCACTACAGTATTTCATAAAACATTTCAACAATTCTAATTATAAAATTATCTTTCGTGCAATGACATTACCTTGTCGATTAAGCCAACTAAAAGAAAAATTGAATTAACCCAAGCACTTTTTAGATTAACGCAGAATATTTTAATATTTCATAACCAGCTAATTAATTATTATGTAAAATTAACTTGCATTTAGAAGTTTATCACTGTATTACATTTTTAATTGCATTACATGTATTGCGCTACGTTTAACATGCAGGATAACTTTAATTATCAGAATATAATTACCATTGACTTGTACTTCACCAATTCAGTCTGGAATTTTTCCGAATGGATGCAAAATTCCAACGACAGCGACACGCACATTTACTAATGCTATCCTCCTCTCACGCACAAACTCACCTTGAATTCACCATTTTACCGGATCAATGTGCACCTCTTCTTATAAGAAATTCGAACCCATACTTTCGCCAATCAAACAATATAATTTATTAAATAATCAAGCAACAAAAGACCAAAGTACTTTTTATTTTCAATCTCAAAACTCGTTCAATGTCCCGAGGCATTTTAATATCTCCGGAGCTCCTGCAATCAATACATTAAGACAACAAGCTTCGACACATCCAGATCTTTCGCCATTTACAAGCTCCCCCCCCCCGCCCTTCCTCCCAACAATATCAAATCCCAACAACTCCTCTGAATAATACGCGAGCATTAAAAAAAAAGGAGCATCATTATTATTATTATGAACCCACTAGCCACCACAGGCGCTTCATCGCCTCGTAAAAACAAAGACGCCATGCGCCACAGGATAACCCATAACTCATATAACCTGACAGCCCTGTACATGTGTCAGCTGGTTCCACTCGAGAATTTTAGTCGGTCGCACACGGCGAGATAAAGGTGACTGAGGGCAAGAGGGAGCGAGACAGCCGCAATTTCAGCTTTAACGCCCTCGAGCTCCTCGCCCTTCCCTCTGCGCCTCTTTTTCACTTTTTTTTCATTTCCCTTTCGCTTACATAAGCTCATTCTCATTCGGCGTGCGCCTCCTCGACTTTTTCCCATCTTCGGAGCCTCGACTCACTCGACAAACCACTTGTCCCGTATCTTCGACATCTCTTCTCTCTCTCTCTCTCTCTCTCTTCCACATCCCCTCGCATTTAATCATTCGCTCCTCTCTTTCATTTTCATATCGATTGCGCGCCTCCTCGGTGCTTGCGCTTTAGCCTCGGCAATGGTGGATTAGCTCTTTTGGCAATCAGGCTGCCATCACAATTCCCCCCCCCCTCCCCCGAACAATGAAGCAAATGAAGCTAGAGTCTTTCGAATGTTATTCGTATTATCTAAATTGCCGGAGGAGTTTTTCCCTCTCTGTTCTTTTCTCACTCACTCACCGCGAGTGCGCTTAGAGTAAAATCGTCAAAAACCGAAAGATACTTACAATTTTTTCCCTTTCGCGTTTAGGATTATGTTGTTTGTTCTTGCAAATTTTAAATTTTGAACGCGACAACCTGAAAAGTAAAAAAACTTTATTACTCTCGTTATCACTGCATTTTTACTCGTTAAATTGCAATGAAAAATGCAAACTTGTGCCATTACTTGGGCAATTCTACAATAAAGAATTAAAAAAAAAAAAAAAAAAAAAAAATACAATTTGTTAATCTTCTAATGTATTGGAATTAAATTTGTAAATTATTAAGAATTGAATTAATAAGTGAATTTTCATTGAGGCTCAATGTATTTTGTTTGAATAAGTAAATACTCCGTGCCACATACATCAATACTAATCTCATTCTCTTCTGGTATTTTCTAATATGACAAGTAGAAACTTACAATTGCTTCTCATATGAGCGTACATTTATTTTCTTTACTTTATGCGGTTTTACCGAAGCAAATAACGAGATTCCATTCAAATAATTATTCATACCAATACCTTCTAATGCACAAGTTAATTAATAAGGTCATTATTGGTCAACAGACGATGTATGTGAGATGGAAAGAAGATGCGAATTATGAAAATGAGATGAAAAGAGGATGAGAACATAATTGGTCCGCTAACTGATGTGTTAATGATATTGAATTCTTCTTACGAAATATTTGACTTGTATAGTTATAAAACATTGTTCTACGCGAAATATTATTAGAGTATTGGTCGTTGGCTAAATTTGAGTTGAATAATTTTTAAAAAAATTTACAACTATCGCAGTGCAATTTACAAAATGTATTTCACAGAATCAATCTTGGGGCGAGAGTGATTTAAGACTTCGAAAAATTTTATCAATTTTAATGTTATAAATGTTGCCGATCCATCAACAATTTAACGAGCCTCTCGGTACTTTGCTACACCATAATAAAAATCCAACTTTTAGAGCTTATCAATTCTATTATTATTAGAGACTTTTAATGGAATTAAGGCTCAATCGACAAAGGATAATCAGAGATAAATTCTATTTCATTTGGTAAGCATCGAACGATATAATCGGCCCTTAAATATATACAGCCTTACAATCACGAAATATATAATTAGAATGAAAGTGAAAAATAGTGTTTTTTAGTGTAATTGTGTAATAATTTTTGTGCGTTGGTTTTGCATTAAAGAAGCAATAAAAGAAGGAAGAACAAAAGATTAATTAACTATGTTAACTTTTATTAGGTAATTAGGTGGTTGTCATTGTTCAGAGTACGGGAGAATTTCATGTTTACGTTGGGAAGAAAGTAGTGGCGAAAGTAAGAGCGAGTCTTGGACGAATCTGCTAATCGTCATCTATTCGACTAAGCATTCGTCTCCTTCTGCAATTTATTTATGCAATCGGGCATAGTATTAAATTTAGGAATTACTGGATATGTTGTGTGTATTTACTTTCAATGTTAACACGTAAATTGCCAATTCACGTGGATGAAATACGTAATTTAATTTGAAACGCGAAGACAGCGTAATAGGTACTTTGAACATAGATCAATAGCACTTTTACTACTTATTACTCGTATATACGGTTAGTTTGATATTAATATTCATTAAATCAGACTGGAATTCTTTAAAAACTGTCCATCGTTAAATGGCATCTTATAGAAGAAATAAATTTTAATGTAATTTTATGGATCAAATAATATATTTTACTCAAGCAATTGTACATGTGTAATTGTAATATGAGCTACAATTTGTGAGGTGAGGAGTTATCTACTTATTGCAAAAATGAAAAGCCACAATTATCTTTTCAAACCGGACAACACATTCAATTGAAATAATGGACGCTTTAATTTAAAAACGAATAACTTAAATTCCATATTCAAGCAAACAAATAAATGGATACATATTATTGCACACATTCTTATCTATTACACTTCTTTCTCTGTGCATATTTTATCTTATATTTTGACAATTCTAGGCATTGTGTATTGTGCATCCGTGTGCTCGCGGGCGTACAAATGTATGCATATGCTATATGGAAATAACTTGTATTTGTAAATATAGCTGTCAGTGGCTTTGTTTTATTATTATTTTTCTCTTTCTTTTTATCGAAGAATCCAGGTGAATTGATGTACGGCAGAGCACATTGCGTAGCGTTAAAAACAAAAGGAGAGATTCAAAGGAATATAAGGTGCCCTAATAAAAATAGCTCAATTAACAATTCATTCTTCGAGTCAATAAATAAAATTGCCATTTCAAAGATACATATCGTCAAGAAGAGGAAATGCATTTGTATGGACGTTGATTGACAAGATCGTTGATAAGTGTGTGTATGCTTAAGTGCGTAGGAGCTCCCTTACACTTTGAATTGCTGGAGCCGCGAATGCAGGAAAAGTCGACGCGCCTGGAGATGGATATGAAAAAAGTTGTACAACTATCATTGCGAAAGAGTAGAAAAAGCGAGAGAGGAAGAGTGCATTGTGGGCGTGTGTGTGTAAGGGAAGGCTCATTAGCAACTTTAGCACTTTTTTATAATCAACAGCGTCCTCCTCCTTTACCCTCACTCCCTGCTTCATGGCTACGTGCTCCCATTGAACTACTCCCGCTGTTTCCCCCTCGTCTATATATATATATATACACGATACATATATATGTAAGAGTACTCACAAACACGCGCGCACTGTTTGTTTCGCATTCATTTCCATGCGCGTGGCTTCGTTAAAGCTATGCGCTTCTTCTCCCTACTGTTCTTCAAGCCCTGACTACTTATATTTTTTCTTCTCGAAGGAGCTTTATTTTTCGCGCCCTCTCACTGATCTCTGACGTCCAAGTCTCGAATAGCCGAGCGCAATGCACTCGTGTATGCTTTCGAGTTGAACAAGAAGAACAATTAACGGAACGTCTGAAATACATAGGCGAATTTCATATTAAATTGTGTAACAATGCGCTATTTGTTTTTAATTACTGACACAGTCGTGTATTGGGGAGAGAATGGAGTGTCAGTGTGTCAGGGCGATGAATAAAGCATGAATTAAAGTCTTAAAGTCGAATGTTTTCAGTCACCGTATCACAATTTCTTCGAAATTCAAACTTCCTGGCGCTTGCTTGACGTAACGAGAATGATTCGATTTATTTGAGCGACACATCAAACGCTTTAAAATTTTTGAATTCTCAGGCCCACAAACCTTATGATATTAGCAAAAATCATTTTCCAGTAGATTATTCGTGAATTGTTATGATATTTATAAATGTCATCCCTGCAAAAGCCAAAGGAGTGTTCAAAAATAGGTTTCGCGTTGAAATCCTTTTCCAAACATTGCCACTTAGGAGGAATGAAGCCAACTTGGCGAATTGAGTTGGTCCAACAAGTGATTTTCAATAGCTCTTGCAAGGATAATTTAGGGGGAAAGTTGCTCGATTTTCTAGCTTCGCTGTACGACAATCCACGACCGGAAATGGCGAAATTGGCGCACCAAGTCATAATGGTACTCTAATCAATCGAGAAGCTATTTATTATGCAATATGCTCATCAACTTTAGTCCGTGCCTTTATTAATTCACCACTATTCTCTCTCTCACTCTCTCCCTCTTATTGAAATATAAAACTTTGGAGCCTTTCATCGGAAGTTCGATAAACCAGAAAATTGCCCAACGATGCAATTTCAAGTTGCTAGCGAGGCGATGCTTCGACTATTCTTAGAAAATGCATGGAGATTTTAATCGTATTTTTACTAAAGTTGCGATTAAAGTTTACTTGACGAAAGAAACAATAGCCTGTACCGAACAAATATTAGTAAACTTCGAAGGAAGAAAAATTAAACGAACGTCGACAGACTTTCTTTTTGTAGTAATTTTTCATTACAGTATTGAATTTTAAAATGAGAAGAATTTCAGTTTCGTTAATGATATTCTTGTTTGTTTTTTTTTTTGCTCTATTTCCATTAAATATGGTAAAGTGCAAAAGCTTATAATCGATTCGAATTGGATATTTGAGAAATACAGAATTAATTTCCAGATAATTGACTCACTCTAATGTATGGAAAGTCGGCAATCTCATCAACTACAATACCATTACATTTCTATTTCTCTTTGCGATTTATACATTTGATGTTGCGATAGGGAAGTTTGTAACATAAACAACGAGTAATTCAATTTCATGATATTCATGCACTTTATGTGAATTTAATTCTCAGTAAAACGTCATACATTGTTAATTATACTTCCTATTGCGCAATTCGCTCCAACAATTATTAATTATACAATTTTATATTCAATTTATCATCATAATCAATTTACTTATTGATCCTTACTCGTACAATATTCGCGAGATATTCATTGCGCGCGCGAGCAAAGTTTATAATTTATCTATTGAATGTTGCTAGCGTGAATTCATAAAAAGAAAAATTAAATACGTTTGAGAGGTCGTGTACATGTATATCTGCCATTAAGGTTTTATGGCTTTATTGCTAGACCTGAGCTAGAGTCTCGGTACAATCATAAAGTTTATGTGAAAATATGCTTAATGAAATATTCAAGACATCTTAGAAGAGTGATTGTAATAATATTCTCCGATATAACTTATTTTGCACTCTGCGCTCTATATAAATGCTTTAAATGTTTGAAATTCTTGCCTATTGAACATTACACTTTAATTATTTGCTATCGCGCCGAAAACATTTAATTGCATCAAGACATTGTGCTACAGCACCTGCTAGCAGCTACTTATTACAAAGAATCGCAAACTTTGAGTAGCGTAAAAATATATATTTTGCAGCTACGTAGATGGTTGTCCACGTGTCTCTTTGTGTATACTCGCATATGCGAATCACTTCAGATAAATGAAAAAGGCTAAAAATTTCGATCGCTCATTTATTCGATTCGCTGCTGGACGTTAGAAAGCGATGCTCGACCGAAGCCGACGCATTTATTGGGAATCGAGTCGATAGGCGCCGTCTTAAATATCCTCGAGATTTTATATCCAAAGTATTATATCACTAGAGGCTACGTCTACAATAGCCAAGAACTCCATTTATGACTCTCTAAATGGACAATACTTTGATACCAACTTTTCCTCAACTCCGAAGTGAAGAAGATTCCATATGCGTAGTCTTTGCTCCAATACACTCGCAAATGATTAATTTTCCATCATTCCGAAATGATAAAATCTCATTGGAGATTCAGTTTAACAAATCACGACTCTTCTATCTCAAAATATTCGTATATTAATAAAGGGCCAAGCTTGAGCTAAGACATGTTTTAGTACCACATTTTGACCTGGGCTTGACCTTTTTTCTTCTTGGAACACTCGCACCTATCGAGTTGAGCCGTATGTATAATCAGAGCAACAAACATACAAGTCAGTGACTATCAATACAGCGATCACTAAAGTCATATTTAACGTGCTCCGTGTTGTTATGACAGTTGTGAATCTTCGGATTACTCATGTTGACGCGGAGATAGAATTTGTTGTCCGATCGTACATATTAATCGGCTAATCTAGATTCTCCTAAAACTAATCACTTTGATATCCGACACAACCAAACGGACAAGACTACTTGGATCAGATCGCTGTTTTACTCAATTTTCATCAAATCTACATTCATTTATACAAAACCAACAGTCTGTAATTATAAAGTATTTTCGTCATATAGTATTTGTTCAATAAACTTCATTTTAGTCTTTTACAACAGCATTTAATCAATAAAATAACATTTATTTTGATCACCTCTCCCCCTTCGCTATCTGTATCTCCTGATTCCATCTGGGAGAGAAAAAACACACACGGGAGAAATTCCAAACAGTATAATACGAAAGAGCTGAAAGAGTATGTTTAACGATCTAAATAAATTTCAAGAGTCAACCATACTTTTTACCTACGTCTCATTGGTATCACGAAAATATGTATTTGTGCAAGCAAATAATGGAGAATTCAAGTACATTTCGTCTCTTATTGTCCGTGAAGTGTAGAAAGTAATATAATATTCATTTACTAATAAACGAGTAAATTTCATCTCGTTTAGTAAAGTCTAATAAATGGGATTAAATTATATTGGAATACGAAGGAGATTTGAACACATTTATAGTTTAATACTTTATATTTATAGAATTTTATAAAGCGTAACGTATTGTTTTTATTTGCCATCTTTCGTTATATCGATGAATAAATAAAGATTTTAATAGAATTTAAAATTGAGAAAATTGACTCGATGAAATTATCCTATGATTATTTCAAGTCTAATATTATCAATTAATTATGGATTTTCATAATTTCATTTAAGATATATGTATGGACGTAATATATATTTTAGGTGAACAATGTTTGTGAGAAATGTTTCATGGGGAAGGGAGCTGTTAAAATCCTTTTAAATTCCGTTATTAACAAATTGAATTATTTACAAGAATTTTAATTTAACATTTTAAAATTGTTAATGTTATTAACTGTAAATCAGTATATTGATTGTACTTGATTTTAATAAGCATAGTAATTATTAGACGAATAACAAATAATTATAAATACTAATGATTCATTCATGCAATTGGAGCTTGCATTACTTCTCTTATAACATAATAAGTTGTTCATTGTAGACTAATAAATTTTTAGCAAAGAAGCAAAAATAATCAATATAGTTACATGTACACATAAATATAACTTGACATTGAGTGAAAAATCGAGGGCAGTTGTTTTTGTAAATTGTGCTCCACTTTTGTGGATGAAAAATTATTGCCACAAAGTGCGGAGCCATACAAAGTGAGATTGTAATTTTGTTACAACAAGATAAATTGAACTATTAAGATTAATTGAGATAAATGAGATTGCTCTTATGAAAAAATTAAACTGAATTTATGTATAAATTACAGATTTTAATAAAACTCCCTTATGTACAATCTTTCTCAAATATATTTGCATTTGTCTAACATTTTATTTGAAGGACATATTATTTCACATTATATATTATTCAAGCGGAAGCTAATATTATTTAGTACAATACTTTATAATAAATATTATTATTATGATTATTTGATAATTGATTTAATTTCTTGTAAATAAAAATTTGATAATATAAACATTAATAATAAAATTTGAAAGGCTTGCCAATATGAATTTATATATATATATATACATGCGTATGTGGGTGTGTGTGTATAAACACACGAATGCGCGCGCGCAAAGGGCATCAATTTTTGACGTACATTGCGTCGTCAAGAGATCGCGTATTTTACATAATTTCCATGTCAGACGAGCTAAAATGTACACAATAATGAGATGTAGTGAAAGAATTGCGCAATTATAAAGCACTTTAGTCACTTGGCGTCACAAAAGGTGATCCATATTATACGGAATTAGATGTCAATTTAGAATTGAAATGGCGGGGGTTTAGCTGACACCAGTTAAAAGCGAAGAATTCTATCTAATTGAATTTGAAGAGCATCGATCAAGTTGCATCTGGAATAGCTTTCACGAGAAATATTGTCCCGAAGATTCAAGCCCTCGGAAAATATGGAAAATGAGTGCTGCCTGAAATGGAGAAAATCACGCAGAGAATCTTTTGCCCAATAAGAGACCCAATGGGCTGGTGGGGAGACCATTTGATTGCAATGAGTCCACCTCGCGACATTTCTTCTTCGACTGACCTCGAATTATTTCCTTACGATGTTACTCCACGGCTCAATTTCCCTCCTTGCTTTTCATTTTCCTTTTCTCTCTCTCTGACCCGAATCCGCCAAATGAAAGTAGCGACGGATAAAGCGATGCTAAGGTCAAACACTTGCGTTCTTTTATAAGACGAACAAAGCGGATCTTCCCTCTCATCGATGGGGGGGAGCCTCGATGTAAAAATGCAAGCACTTTTAAATCCTCGAAGAGTCTGCTCAAGATATCGATTTTCACCTTCGCATTGAAATCTAATAGCGAATAAATCCTTGGAGTAGATATTCGTTAGTAAGAGATTTTTTACATCGATATTGTCAGGGTTCAACTTTTGAGCGTCGCTGCGGTTGTCATAATACAATGTGCGACGATGCAATTAATATTTGTAAATTACAAGATAACCTGGCCTACATTTATCTCCAATTATTTATCAAACTTATATTAACTAGTTTTATCAAGCATTTCTCTAAAATATTTATGGCTATTTGCGCGCGCGTGTGTGTGTGTGTATGTGGATAAATTACACGCGAAACATTATCCATACTTTGATATTCTATAAATCTTGTGCAGTCAACAATTTTGTGAATTGTGAGAAAGTAATGGAAACATAGAATATTGTATAGTAATATATAGCGATGTCAAATACTCGTGTGAGTATTGATTGTTGGATGTCGAAAGCAAGTTATCAGCTTATTAGTTGGATTACTCTTTTTCTAAATATGCATAAAATCCACGGTCTATTGTATAAAAGTATATCTGGCCCACCAAAATTGCAAGAATTTACGGCCCGTTGCCTTTTTAAATTTGATTTTGAAGTGTGGACGGGAGGGAGGGAGGGAGGGAGGGAAAAGATCGAATATGCCAAGAGTGACGTTAGTAATGAAAGCCACGAGATCCTCGAGCTTTTAGTCTGTGATGCGGCGGTAATTACGATCCAGCACTGCTTCCTCTGACTCTGGCGGTGAGCGGAAGATTTATTCGCGAAGTGAGCCTTTGGCAGATTACTCGGGAGTCAATCCTATCCGGGTGCGTAAAATGAGTCAAAGTCTTTTATTTTTATGCGCGGGAAGTTGGCCGAGGCGTGTGTGTGTGGGCTTTGATACTTTTAATGCCCGTAATCTCTGTTGTCAAAATATGACCTTGAGAGAGCTTGTGTAGCCTCGTTGTATCGAGCATTTAAATTACAAGCGTAAAGTAAATTCTCGGTACGAAGAAGTGAAGTGAATTTAAAGGATAAATAATGCAAGTGTGCAGAAGACGAGATTTATGTCCGTCTAAAGTGTAATTAAACAAAGACGTTTGTAGAAGAAGTTATGTACATATGGATTTATTGCCCGGTTTATATATACGAAAGAAAAATGTTAATAGCAAAATTGCCAAAGTTTCGAGTTGAGCGAGAAAGTTTTATGCAAATGTTGATAATTATGAAATTCAATTAGGAAATTTTTCTCAACTATATTGTAATATTTGGAAAACTGATAAGTTATAAGTGTCTAAAGGATAATTTTTATTGCTTCTGAAAGATTAAGTTTTTTTGATAATTTTACAATCTTCTTTAATTCTCGTGGCTATTATTTAGCAAATTTTCAAAATTCAATATAAATGTGGAGTAAGTCGTTTAAGTATTATTTAAGTAAGAAAAAGTCATTTTGACATTCCACTGAATTCAGGTAGTATAACCTAACTCTTCTAAAACTCAAAAAGTAACTGTGAACCAGCAAACGCTTTCAAAGAGTTGACAAAAAGCGAAATAAAATTTCAACAAAGTTTTTTGTTTCTATACACTCATTTATCTTGATATCCCCGCCTAAATCTTCCCTTTGAGTCGAATTTGCGATGCATACGGCACTCGGATGATCCAGTAAGTGATCGAAGAATGCTTAGAAAGAGAGTGAGCGAGAGAGAGAGAGAGAGAGAGAAAAGTAACAGTTGAATAAGGAGTTGGAACAACGACCGTTGAACTTCCGGAACTTGAAAAGCTCGTGAATCGAATTTGTCGCTCGTTCCCTTCACACACACACACCCACGATCGACATTATCTTTGCGAGTATCTCGAAACTTGTTGGCGGTACCAAGCAAAAATCTTCTTTAAATTTCATCGACTCAAGTCGCATACTCCTGTGTGTATTCCCACTCGACTTCTACGTAACATTAGTTTTCAATGTGAACCTTGGATTCTCATATATTATTACTTCAATTCATTATTCCCAATTTTGTAATTGACGCTATCAATATTGAATTGCATATGCCGAATAAAGTTTTTGTTTATCGAATGGCGGTATTTAGACGAGGTACTGCAAATTACTCTGTACAGCCCACCAATAGAAATATGTAAGGTAGGCAGTTTAATTGAAGCCGTGCAGTATTTTAATGAGTTTCGACGAATTGATTGAGTAGTTGTTGCTCCCTTATCCAATGTTGGTATTTAGAGTTTTCATTTTGGTTATGAAATCAACATTAATAAAGATTAAGGGAAGTATACACTATAATTCAGAATGACTTTTTACATGTATAAGCATATAAATTTTAATTACTTGTAGCTTTAAAATATTGATCTGCCCGAAGATGTAATAAAACTCAGACAGATCGACAAATTTCATGGGACAGTTATATTTACGCAACATGTCGAGACAAATAAGAAGCGATACTGGTACAAATGATTTAATTATAAATGATTTAAGCTCTTCAAGCTTATAATTTAATTCGAAAACTATTAAAAAATCGTCCATCTTTCTTTTGCAATACAATGTCCACTTGGCAATAAAGCAAGTTAAATTCTGTTAATTTCGACGTTTTCGTGGGCAATGTTTGTCATCAAATGTCTCGTATGTTTCAAAAAGTTTGAGAACTTTATTAAAAAGGAATGTTAATTGCATTTAGCTGGGATTTAACATTATCCGATTAATTCAATTTCCATGTCATTGGTATTCTAATGTTTATTTTGCAAAGTTTATTGGAAATTATTTGAAAGGTAAAGTATCGCTCGGCCCTCGAGAGACACATAAAAGCATCTTTTAGATAAGACAAAGCTGTCGATTTTTTATTAGCCATATCTTCAATATATATTCTAGAGATTAAAGGAGGATAGAGGTATTCCTGCCTTAATCCCCTCGTCCCTCCTCTTTTCAAACTCTTTTCACTTAAAGCAGAACGAAGGTAGAATAACGAGCTCCCAGTTTCAACGTGAAAGTGCATTTGTCACGGGAGCCGGGGGGGGGGGCTAAACTAAAAACTAGCTTTATCAGCGAGCACGTTTCGCTATTTGTCGAAAGTATCGAGCGAGCATCGGAGAAAAACCAAGTCCAACGTCCAATAAGCTCGGCCATCGCTTCAATCTCGCACGTTTTGATGGGAAAATGGCGAGGCGTTGCGAATGAGGAGAGATCGAGGGGGCGTTATTTTTCTTAAAGATTGTCACTGTCGCGACCACGCTTGACAATGTCGGGGGGGAGGGCATCTCTACGACAGCCAACAAGTGCAGCAGTCACCGATAATGCTCGTAATGACAGTCTGGATGGAATCGAGTGCTGAATCTCCGAAAGCCGAAAAGCTGAGAGGGAATTCAAGGAGAAATTTATCGGCTTTGAGGGAATGACGCTGGAAAGGCATTTTCGCGTAACGACATTTAAACATATACTCTGCATTCTGCTTATGGATATATTCAATATGGCGGAATAAGTGTGATTAACCCAAGATGAACCCAAAGCTCTGATAAATTTTGTTGGCAGTACAATTATTAATTATTAAATTATTAATTAATTATACAATTATTAACTACATTACAATAGCACCTGATTTCACGTAGCAATTTTAAATTTATTATCCTTTTTATTACGTTCTCTGGCATTTTCATGCAGATTTTGTCTCCGGCGTAATTAGATTGATGGCGGTTTATGTAAGAGTGCGAGGGCTTTTAAAATTGCGGTCAATTGAAGGACGTAAGATCTGGTAAATAGGTGCAACTGTTGGAGGAGCGCGATTGAAATTTACGTGAAACAATGGATAAATGTTCGACTTGGATTCATCTTGCGTCAGTGCTTTAAAAGTGCTTTCGTAGCCAGAAAACTTTGACGCCAAGTACAAAGTCTTATAGGATTGTATCGAGAGGCATTGGAACCCACTGATTCCCTCGCATTCATCACCCGAGTCGGATCAATGGTCATCCCAAGGATCCATTACTAATTGAATTCATGCAAGAGTCAACGGAGATGATCATCGCATTGGCCTCGATCCTCCACATCCTCGACCCGAGGATGTTAACGGATTGGCAGTGCTATCCTTGCTCGGGGCTCACGGACTTTATCAGTGCGAGACACATGTGGTTGTAAGTGTACTGCATCCACTTCGATCAAATACCAAATGTAATCTACGTGGCTAACAATGCGCGAGCTCGCCCCCCAAGTTAACTGGAGCAAACATTAAACTTGCATTTTATCGTAATTAAAGTTTACTCTTTGGCTTGCGCGGCGATCGGAACATTTATTACGGCAATGCAGTAGTAGCGAGGGCATTGCTGCAAGAGAGAGAATTATTTGTTGCGAAAATGTGATTCGATAAAATTAGGCGAAGTAGGAATTGCTCGATGCTTCGGAATTGGGACGTGAATTTAGGTAAAAATTAATTACGATGGAGTACACGAGTCGAGTGTAAATAACGTCATATGCCGTCGATTTTCGTGATAAGGAACTTATTATAATAAAGCGAGCCAGAGCACATAATTACCCTCAAATAACACGATCCCTACGGCATTCTATTAATTTCTGCAGTAATAGGATTCGTGTATTGGAATTTATATTTTAATTTACAAAGTAATAGGATTAGTATAGTGGAATTTCTGTATATAATTCGCGGCAGAATGACATTTATTATAATACCGAGATCTGGGATTTTAAAGAGCTCGTCGAATGATAAGGCGACAACAACTTTTCCAGGACAATTGGATGGCCAAACAGGAATTTTAATACTACCAATATATTTATCGAATAAGTTTGTATTCATAAGTTTTTAGTGGATGTATTCTGAAAGCAATTATACATCATTTTTTAAGGTATAATATGAAGTGCGAAGAGAGTCAAGTTGATAGTGCCCATACAACTCACTTCATTATCAAATGCCAACTTGTTGCTTAAATTGAGCAAATAAATTTACTTTTTGAAGATCAAAAAGTTTGGCGCGTCCTCTCTCTCTCTCTCTCTCGGTCTTAAATAGTAAAAAGTCCATTATTTCATATTACCTAGAGAAACTCTAGTAGAATAAGGACTCGAGAGTCGAGTAATAACCAGCGGCGATGCCATTCGTACATGTGACACTGATGACGCAAAGCTTCGTATTTGGCTGCGAACGCATCGCCCTCTCCATTCCCTCAGTCGCAGTCCCTCCTTCCCTCTTCATCCGCACCACTGCTTCGCCCCCCCCCCGCCGACTCCTAATCGATCTAAACAACGAGATTAAGGACATTAATTGGCAGGCTGGAGTGGGTGTCCAGCTCGCGTGACCAATACTCCTCGGCTGCCGGGGAACGTGTGTGCACGTGATCACGGCTACTTATCACACGATCAAAGTCCAGGGGACAATTGATATTTTGAGATTGCCGAAAGTAGACTTTGAGAAATAGGATTCTTTGAAGGTGTATAAGGGAATGGATATTGAAGAAATTCAACGGGACGAATATGGGACTCTAAATATTATTGAGCTTATGATTAATTGATACTGGATTCGATGCTCAGGCTTATATTTAATTGCGTAGAATAGTCGAAGTAAATAAATATCGAGCTTCGTTGAAAGACAATCGTAAGGCACTCGAAAGGGAGAGAGTCGAGTAAGCAATAATAATAATATCTTGATGCTGCTATTTTATATTTTCCATTTTTCATCCTCGATAAGATTGGTCTTCTCAGTATTGGGTTTCCTATTATTACATTTCCTCAGTTTCCCATTGAATTTCGTATGGATTGCGTTAAGTTATCGAGGCTAAATTTAAATTGATCGAGTACTAATATATTGGCATTAGCTTATTTCAAAAGTCAAGTGTAATAATCAAGCGAATCTCTGGATTAATGCAATTCTCTTTCAATGAAAAATGTATAGCAAGACTTGCACAGAGAAATCTAATAATTTGAGTAAAATGCATATTCTTACATTCATTGAATTACAACATTCGTGACGAGTAATTTCGTTCGATTCCTTGCAAAGACGTCAATTTTCACCGATAAACTCATCACTTCCATCATTTTTCCTTATAATCATCTTATAAGTATATTTTTAATAATTGCACTGCCGTTAATTGCGATCCGATGTTATATTTTTTCTTCATTCAAATTACCTTCAATCTCTTCCCAACAGTCTATATTATTGCATTTAACAAAAAAAAAAAAAAAGCAACCCAGGATGATAATGCACCGACGTTTGCCTAAGATACTTGACATAATAACCAATAAACTTGATCGTAAATTCTCATAATCCTGTCGATTCTATCACTCCTAGGCGCGCGTGTGTGTTCAAGCTCTTACATGGCCAACTATATTTGTTGTAAGCGGCCTCTGGCACTCGATTGAACATTCACCAATACATACGTATCGGGTAAACATTGTAAATTTTGCGATGCAATTTTGCATCGATTGATTATGCAAATGCGAATGTTGCAGACATTAATAAGAATTATCAGATTAATAAGCAAATTTCTTCGCAATTATATTAGATAGATCGTTCGCAGTTCATATTAATTGTTCGCATCGTTAAAATGTCTAATGATTTATATGTAATATTTTATTTAATGTAAAACGCTAAAACTAATTTGGCAAATTGTAGATAAATGTATGCTTTGGTGATCCAATTGTTCTTCTTTCGACGACTAAATTTGTATTGGAGGTGGTTTGTTACGTCAAAGTGGGCGTTGTTTTCAGTGTGTTTGGCTGAAATCTGTGTAATTGTGTTATTGAAAATTTCATTACGTAAGCGGAGTTGGAATGGGGATTACCGTAATTGATAACGAGATATAAGAATATAGTTGTTACCGGCATGAAATTAAGGAGAATCTTATCTTTAGGCCAACGAGCTTGTGGATTTTGGCGTCTTGTGTATATGCATATGTATATATGGAGTATATGCACTAGTATTGCAATATAATATTGATAAATATAATTTCGTCATAGTCAGTGGATTAAAAGTTTTCATTTATTTGTTCAACCTGACACGAATGCGTCCATTGAGAATCGAGAGCAAATGTATGATCACGCCTAATCATTATAAATTTTGCAATAATTTGTTCTATTATTGATTTACCGTTGGAATTTAAGCCAAGCATTACAAATACAAATGTCTATTGTAAAAAGTATAGCAATTGGCATATTTTTCAAATGCGTGGATAAATTGGATTCCATACTTTGTTAATAAAATTAATTGATGCACGTGATTTTGGCTTTCTCTCGACGACATGAATTTTGTATGCATTCTCTCACAAATCAAGATTTTGCATTTTTAATTACCACGAATTCCTGATTTTACAGAATTATTAAAATTTTGCAATTATTAACAGTATCATGTAGATTCATTAATTAGCATTGGATTTTGTTTTCGTTGTATCATATACAAATCAAATATTAGGCAAATAAAAGTAATTAAAGTTCTTGGAATAAAATGGATATAAAATAGGTAAATAAAAATATATTATAAGTAAATGAGTAAACATATAAATAAATATTTATGCACATACATATAGTGACAGGTGACACCTACACTTGAAAAAAATATCCAGTTAAATTGTTTAAACTATTATCAATATTATTATTGTAATGGTGCTATTTAAAATTACCAATTGATTCCATTTTTTATGCAATATTTCACTAAAACAGAAACGAACAGAATAAATATGAGCACGAACTAGTTGTTTCAAGGCATTGTATTGTCTTTATTTAATTACTAATTTTATTATTTAGTATTCTCATATTCTATAGTATACAGTACTTCGGACATGGAATAATGTTCAACTTGAAAGCTCACGGCTTATATATATAAGCCTTCATTCTGAATAAGCAATAATTATAATAGCAAAACCCGTGTACTAATGACACTTGACTCGCTGATGGATACAAATTAGGAATTGAAAGCGATTAGCGAAGTGTGGATCATCGAAAATCAATTCCCTTTGTCCGGTCGAGCGCGCCTCCAAAATCTCATTTTAATAAAACAAAACAGCCGAGTTTAGATAACGAATAGGAGGAGTTGGGGCGATGTTAATAAATGCGAATAAATTTCCCAGGACACTTCAAATTACTTAGGGACAACAAATGCACGAGCAGCTTTATGAGTATGCTCCCGACGAAAAATACACCGCCGCTACAACCCGCATTTGGCACAACGCGTCTGCTGATTTATTAGCATTATTAAAGCTATGAACGAGGCTGAAACAATGTACTGCTTGGAATTATTACACGAAGAAAATTGTTCAATCTTTGGAGCGCAGATGAAAGCGGTCGAGCTTTACTACTCGCCTCCAGAGTCGCAAGTAGCGCAAGTCCACGTTTAAGTAGACTGGGCTCGTGCCTCGTATATGCCATAACCCTTAAATGCTAAAGACTTTTGCCCTTCTCGCAGTCTCCTCACCCTTCTTTTCCTCGCCAACTCCAGTTACATTGCTATTACTTAGTGTGGTTATTAGAGCTCTATTTGCGTTTCGGTCGCGTAGGCGAATTGCGAAGCTATTCTTTGAAAGTACAAGTCTTAAAAAGATTGGCCGCCTTCGTTGGAAAACTATTAAAGCGGTTGTTTCGCGTGAGTACAATGAAAACTATCAAGACGATGTAGGTTAATGGGGATCGAGTTCATAGAATCATTTGAATTCACCGAAGAGGTTCAGCCGCATTTGCGTTATCTGATTGTCATTATCATTGCGTTATCATTGAGAACCGTTTTACTTCAATTAACGATTACATTACCGTCACGATCGTTAAACGAATTATTTCTTATTTGACCCAACTGTTTAATTCTTCCTTTCAACGCATTTAACAAACGTTTATTAATGTTTTGAATAGTCATTCCTTATTGATGAAATATTTGCAAAGGCTCGGCAAACATTTTATAATAAATTTTCGTTTGAAGCTGGCACTCCATATCAAACTATCGGCAGATAATTCTTCATTATTGTAATTCCCCAGGAACTCCAAAGCAATAATACCGAACCCATTACGGGAATACCGTCAGTTCCATCATATTCAGTACTTAATCACCAATACAAAGGTATTAAAAAATCCTTCATTCGTGAAAGCCAGAGGTCCAGTATCCGCCGTTTCCTTGCGCAGTCCTGCTATATATCATAACATTTAAAAAAGAAAAGCTTCTGGAGTCCCGTGACAGGCTTACGCGAGGCTAAAGTAGATGAAGTCGGATCGCCGACTCGAGAGAGGAAGCATTCGGTTTTCCATATAGAGCAGATAGAGCGCCGGGAAGCGGATGTGGGGCCGATCGAGACCGCCGATAAGCTTAATAACCCCATTGAAGCGCGTGCGCGTGTGTGCGGGGGCGGGAAACATGCTTGCGACTTATCGGACACGGAACATCGAGGGCGCCGAGTCTTTCAGTGGTGACACGAAAGACGGAGAATAAAATGTGGGGGGGAGGAGGAGGAGGGATCGAGGTTTTAATGGCCGACGTGCGAATTGAAGTCTTGAGTCTGGCGATTCGTTGGGACTGGCCGCCCCGTTCATGGTCAATCATCTCGAAACATTTCGAATTCAATATGCCTTCTGTAATATTAGTTTCCGCATTTATGCTCGGAGATTCGCAATTGCCTGGGAGGGAAGCAATTGTAGATCGAATTTTAATTTTTATACGAAGCGATCGAGAGGCATCTTCGATTAGTCCCGATTTTATGAGCACTTTTATATTGTAAAATGGTGAAATTGTCGGCTTTGGACTATTTAATAGGTCTGATTGTTTGCGTCGATCATTATGGAGATAAACCTTCGATGGCAACACGACAATTAAATGAATCGCCACTAACAAATTATTATTTATATAAATTATTATTTATATAAAACGCATTCATTGGAGCGTAACAATAGCTCTGTATAATAATGGATATACGATTAAAGAGTGAATACAGAATAAATTTTAAATAAAAGGATAAATAAAGGATAAAAGGCAGAAATATATTTATATACAAGGTTTAAGAGTAGTATTTGTTAGCATTGCACTTTAAGTTATTCAAGACTTTGTCGTAATATTTACAATATTATTTCTTACTAAATACGTTGTTAAATAAACTTATAATTCGCGAAATTATAAATAATAAGCAGCTGGCTCATTTATTCCTGTATTTATAATAAGAATTCACTGTATATTCTATACAATACAATATATAAACAATAATCTCCAAGAATATAGGCGCGCGTGTTTGTATAGAAATGCGCGTATATAATCAATACTCACTCGGTGGGTGTTGAAGAGGTAGATTAACCGTTATTAGATTAAAACAAGACTATTCAGAATAATAGTTGTTGAATTAATGGCACTGTCGAAAATATATTATAATCCATTATTTTTTAGCAATGTAATTTGTAACTCGATTAGTTCCTATAAAATCGAAAAATCAGATCTTTCTATATCCTTTTTAAGCCTTAATTTCAGGATGTCGTTCAAATAATAATTATACATGTACAATAATATTGGACCAAATTATTTATAGCCAAGTATTTATATTAAAAGTATAAATTAAATAATATAAAATGATTTAAAACATCGATGAAAATTACATCATGATTAGTAAAACTCCATTTTTTCGACACAAAACGAATGCATTTATATCGAGGCAAGCTATATTCCTTTCTCTCTCTCTCTCTCTCTCTCTCTCTCTCTCTTTCTCTCTGTGCATGTGCATGTGTGCGTGCGTGTGCATTTGAAGAGGGTATCCAATATAAGTGTAATAAATAAATTCGATTATCTGTGCTACGTTCTGAATGTTCAAAATGTCCCACTGAAGTTGGTCCATTCTCGTCTTGAAATGGTTTTCGTATTGTTTAAAAATCATATTCTACATAGAATTGTACAAATAATTACAAAATAGTTTGTGCCTTTTCAAATTATTTTAAATAAAATTGTACTGTCAGTGTTAAAATGAGGGGTGAAGAAAAGAAGAAACAATAAGATTTATAAACTTGTATGAAAATAATATGCATGGAAATTGATATTGAACATATAAATTTCTATTTATTCTTAATATCGAATTAGCATTGAATGAACTTTCCTATCCTTTTTATTATTATTTTTTTTTTTTTTTTACTAATTTACTAATTTTTTATTTACTATTCACTAATGTACTAATTTTTTTCAAAGAAAATTCCATTCACACTACAACTCGCGTCACAGGAACAAAAAAATTCTTTCGTAAAACATTTGGTACGTTCCACGATGCTCTTATGCTGGAATTGAAAGTAAATTGGCCATAAAAAAGAAGCTGACCGAGAGGAAATTCATTTAAGCTGTCAGGCCTGATGATAATCGTGATAAAACTACGGAGTTTCCAGACTGAATCGACAATTATCTTTACGCTTGGTTTGTCGATCCAACTGTTCAGGACATTAATTTTTAATGGAAATTTTTGTCTATTGTTAATTTGTCGGATTAGCAATTATTTGATCCAGGCTGAGCACGTTTCATGTTCCAAGTCGAAAACTTTTATATTATCGAGCCGTTCGACTTAATATTAATATTAAAGATGAAAAATTTGTTATAGTTGCATTAGGATTATTTTCGTTTTAGCATTGCTTTATGGAAAGTCATTGTTCCCAACAAAGAGCAGGCAAAGAGTTGACGAGTCTTAAAACTCTTTGCCTCTTCCATGTTATTTCTAGTTTATTGTCGCGATAACGCCTTGACATTTGACAAATCTTGACAAATTTTGGGACATGTACGTCCTTAATGGAAAGTTCCTTGCCTTTGTTCCTCCTTGCCAATTCATCCACATTGAGAGGATTGACAGCATCGTAAACGTGTGTAAGGCAATTGACAAGTTTATGACATCGTACTCCAATCAAATGCAGTGGAAGCCGCAAATGTTACTTTACGGCCGGTCAGCAGTTTCATATTCTATTTTCCCTTTTCTCCTTATAATCCGTACGTCATAATCCGATATTTTTTAAAAGAAATGATGTACTTTTTGCATACACGTAGGCATTCTTATTTGCACAGTACCAAGGCATGTTTGCGACCTTCCGTTATTACTAAAACTCTTTAGAATTTTGCATATACTGCATGAGAGATGAAAATCACGTTATTAAAGAAAATTGATATTTATTGTGATGTTAGTGAAAATGATTGGCTCGGACGTCGAAAATAATTTTACAATTTACAAATTGTAATGGAAATAATAGCGATACTTGCTCTACTCTTATTTTCCAGTTTCTCATCTCTAAACATGTATTCTCTATAGAATAAAAAAGAGGCGGCTCAATCATTTCCAGCCAAATGTAAATTCCATCCTTGATACATTTGTAAGTTACTTCTCTAACCTTTGTCTCTCTCTCTCTCTCTCTCTTTGAGGTATCTGCTTGAGCTTTATTGCACTTGAGGTTCTTGTGGCGGTGAAGGTTTGCTTTACGCAACGACAACACTCCATTCATCGGTGGTCCTGATTTCTCTAAACAAAAGTATAGTCGCTGGTTACTCTCTCTCTCTCTTCCCTTTCATTTGTTCGGTCATTCTTTATATTTAAACTGAATCTGATCGAGGATAATGGCCTATTACGTTGCAATTAGTCCACTAATTAATCAAACGATCCAACTCTTTTGCCAGCCATTGAATGCGTGAAAAAACATTGTGGATTTAAGCTCCACGGCCACTTGGCCTATGATTAGGTCTAAGACTCCATGATGGTTAGATTGAAAGAGCCCAAGTTCACTAAAAGATGGCCATGCACTTGTGGTAATCATCTAGCCGCGGAGTATTAATTCGCAGTTTATTTGTATGCACTGCGATGATGAATTCAGTCAAGAATATCGGAATCCATATTTTGCAATGGCGATGGGCGTTGATTATCATCGACATGTGTATTTTGAGAGCGAGCGAACTGATATGTGATCGATCGATTAATAGCTCTCTGCTTATGTAACTGTCGATAATTTACAATTACATAGATGTGCAAAAGCATGGATAAATTTTTAATAGAGCACAGCTGTAATGACCAGTGCGAGCGACGGTTACATTGTGTATTTCATGCAATGTAAATTAATGTATAATTTGGTTTGGTCGCTTTTGGTTTGCATTCTCTTAATGAAAAATATATTTCCACGCGTATGTTATTATTGCTGGTAATGGTTGGTTGGAGCCGAATATGCGCGTCAATTGAACGCCAATTACATGAATTATAAGAAGGAAATATCAGCAGCAGGATAAATTTAGGCTAATGTACGCAACGATGGTACTCGACGTACTCGAAATAATTTGCTTAAAAAGTTCTTTAAATATTATAGATGTGCGTGTATGCTCGGAGGTTCGCTTAAATGTAAGCCCACGTTCTGGCGCTATTCTGCGCATGCGTATTGACCACCTCAAGGCAATGCACAATAGTGTTTATGTACGGGCATGCAATTCCGTTTCTTTTATTTTGATCGCAAAATGTTTGATAAAAATTTTGACTGACGATTTGTAAATACCATTTGACATGCGTGTGTGTTTGTAACAAAAAAGGTCAAGTGACTTAATATACATATTAGCCTACATAATGAATATTTATATTTGTTAGTGGCTGTGATTACTTAATCTATGATTCTTGATTTTGCATTGATGTGGCTTTTTATCGTTATCTTATATACGAAAGTACTTTCAATTGTTTTCTAAATAAACGTACTAACAACAACAACAACAACAACAATAATGCAATAAAGCAACGATTCAATGACTAATTATGCTTCCTTTATATTTAAAAAAAATTATCGGTTGATTAATTAAACAGTTATCTTTTATTTGCTTTATACTAATGCACTTTGCAGATATTTATTTTTTTTATTACGTATGTATACTTGCTTTCGAAATCTATTTAGATAATTTAATTTTAACACACAGGACGAATAGAAATATCGTAAGGGTACATTTTTGGCTATAATTTTTAAATTTTGAATCCCCTCTTAATAAAAAAAATGAAATCAAATTCCCAGCACGTTCAAATACACCGGAGCCATATATTTCACTTTATTAAGGATATAACGAATTTTCATTGAAAAAAATTCCATTGAAATATTTATTAAGTATTTGATCAAATTTATACAGATATGGAGGCGCACCATTTTATTTTACAGGCATTAAAAGAATTTGATGCCGAAAATATTGCAAACGAGCGATGCGATGCGAGACTCATATGTAATTACTTTTTAACATTGGAACATAAATTTGAAAAGATTTTTAATTAAACGTAATGAGCTCGTGTAATTTCAAATAATTCGCTATTATTTAATGTAAATTAATCGACGGGAGGTAATGGAATATATGAATATCTTAGCAGTAATCAATTCAGCATTCAATGATTAACCATTAATGCGTGGAAAATTATATTAATAAATAGATGTACAATAGATTATGTAATCGGAGGAGAAGTGTGGCTTAAATTATTAATTAACAAGCGATCGTGTAACTTTGTGAACGCAGTTGCGCACTGGCTCGTAAGACTTGTGCTCTATGCAAAAAAATTGCGAAATTATTCAATTATCGAAATTTATATCTCCTTGGCTGTGATTCCGCCTATTAGTCTGCGACAATAAATGCGAGGCGCATTCCAATAATTCATTCCATAATAATATTATCTTCTTATTACATTTGTACCATTACAATACATACATTTGGCTCTATTGGAAGCTTTTGCAAATGTAGAATCTCTACTCCTCGTGCACACAACGATAAATATCCACACAGGCACACGGTTTTGCACTTGAAATTCAATGCTAAGAAGGGACAACTGGATTAATTCAAATTTCCCCGGCAGATTTTCTGCTTTTCACAATTTCGACGTGCGTACGTGTAGCGTCCATTTGAATATCAGAAAAGTGGCGAAATTTGCGATCCCGTGTAAAATAATATTAACGTATAAGAATATTTTGCCGCACTTTACCTCTCCATGACTCGACGAGGTATGGCTTGGAAAAGCGCGGGCGGATCTCTTTTCCATGAATTATTCACGCAATTCCCATTCTCCTCTCGCCTCCTTTTTCAAATCTGCGCGATTCTACGGGCGCAAAATATCCTTAATTACTGACCTTATTCTGCTTCTCTTCATGCCGAGATCATTTTAGCCTTCGTATTCAGAATATTCAGCAACGCCATTTTAACTCAATTGCACTTACCTTTGACTCCCAGTCATGCTTGAAAAAAGCCTAAAATACACTTTTTACCATACAATCTCCACCTCGAATATTAAAAAGCCGCCCTCCCTTTAATGCCCCAGTGATTAATCGCCGCATAAGACCTCCCTCCCCCTCCTTCCCGTTTTATTTAATGCCAAATTTAATGGCCAATTGAAAATCTGTATAAACTGAGCAAAAATCACACATACACGCACACGTCAACTCAAGCGCCAAAGTGCAACGGACCCGCAACGCTCAATTGTCCTGGAAATTTGGAGGCCACAGCTGGAAAAGTAGACGCCGCCTCAGTGGCCCATAAAAATTACGCCGACAGAGGCTCGAGAGGGCGGCGAGGGTAGTTGCCGAGCTACAAAGGGCCAACCCTCGACCGCTTTAAGGGAAAGCCACGCGTATTCGCTCCCTTTCGCTTTCCAGGGGAAGGTCCTGTGAGTGGAGCCGAGGTCAAAGTGCCCGAGTCGACTGGTGAGTTTGGTACTTTGTTGATCGGGTGAGTGAGGCTGCGACCGAGAAGAGGAGCTCAGCTAGGCGAATGCCTCGAGAGAGAGAGAGAGAGGGGAAGGCGGCGAATAGAGTGCGAAAGGAAGAACGGAATAGGGCGGTGGGTGTTTAGGTTATGCAAACATGGGAGAAGAGTGGAGAGTGGCCGGAATTCCGCAGATTATAGTCGGCGGTGAGGCGCTTATGTTTACGCGAGAAGTTGAGTATGGAAATGGAATAATATGGTATTTGGTGATGGGAGGAGGGAAAAAGTTGGCGGATAATACGAGCTCTGCTTGCTGCTGCTGTCTTCCCCGATCCACATGGACCATGTGGCAGGGTGGGGGAGGGGGGAGATTTAAATCTGGCATTTGAAGATGAAGGAGATTTCATTGCTGCAGGGCAGCAATTCTAATTTTGTCTACGTCTCGGTATAAATCTCACTTTCATCGGCGCAGCTTTGCGTTTGCTCGCAAACTTCGCATTACTTCCCTGTTAATTGGAATTTCGCCTCCCTTAGCAAGTCGCCAGACTTTCTTTTTATCGAAAGAAATTGCTTTCCGTTATTTCAGAGGCGCTTGAAGCCTTAAGTTGTGCCTTCAATGTCGTTCTGTAACTGCCACGTGGATCATGTAATCGGAAAATTTCGGTCGTCAATCGATAATAATGTAACTTTTACAATTTATTATGTATAGAGAATGTATAATTGATTCGTTCTTGGCCGTCGTGTCTGAAACGCGAAGCAAAGTATAATTGTCGTAAATAATTGGCAAGCTATTGTCATTGGGCATTTGAAACATTTTATTGAGAATTTTATAATGCTGTAATGAATGTACTTAATTAATTTAATTAATTACTTAATTTCGTTTCAAATCACTTTCATATATTCTCGTCTCTCGTATTTCTCTATAACAAAATGCCTCATAAACACACTGCGAGCGATCTTATTAGATTCTCGATAATTATAAATCTTTGTTCGTGAAAAGTTTCTCCTCGTAAATTTCGTCGAAATAAAGTTGTGCATCAGGATATAATATTATCTTTGCTGAAAAATAAGGTAATAATTGTTAAAGTAATCTGTCGAAGAGTCTCGGATCCCAAACTATTTACTTTCAATTGATATATATATATGTGTGTGAAAATATTACATTAGTACACTTGATAATTATAGTTCGTAGGCTATAATTAGCGAGTTAGGAGAGGAAATTGAAATTTATTGGAACTGGAATTTTCGCGTTTATTAATGGGGGAAAAAACGAAAAAAATGCATGCAAGCTTGTAAAATTAGTCCCGCAAACGGCCAATTTCAATAAACATTTATATTCGGCGATTCTGCGCAATTTCCCAGACTTGAACGCGAAAGCTACAGAATGCCAGTTCACTTGAGCCCTTTCGAACTACAACTAAACGATCGGTTGCCAAGTTGCAGAGAAACTGTACTCACCCATTCAAGTGCCACCCTAACTCAACGCTGTTTAACTTCAGCGAGTACTTGAGAGGGAACTTGGTACTAACCGCAAAAGCACTGCTGAGATAAAAATAATCAAAGTCATTGTAAAATTGCGGTCAACTTTTTGATTGGAAAATCCTCGAGAAGAACAATCGCTGCAATAATCATAATGATACTGCGGATTTTTCACGAATAACCGCAATTTAGACGCGAAGCATTGTCCAACTTTTAAGAAATATGATTTTGATAAAGAGGGCACAAGTATTTTTATCTCATAATGAATGAATGATAGAATAGTAGAATGTGCTCGCGGCTCGATATTCAATCAATTAGCTGCAAAATTTGATTAAATTGCAATTTCATGACAGTCAATATCGCTTACGTTCGGCTCTAAATTATAATCTTATTATCTTTTACGAATGTTTGGTGCAATTTCTGTTGCATTAACTCGGCAATCTTACGTGAAGGCCACATTCGAGAAAAATGTTCCTCCCTCGCTTAACGACGTCTCTCTCCGTATTCCCGGAATATCTCGAATGGGCTCAAGTACCAAGTTGCCAATGTTTTCAAAGTCTCTTGCGCTCTCGAGCTGTTGTTATTAATTGGAAGCGGCAGCGAGACTTGGAGTGGGCGAAGGAAACCGTCGCGTGACCGTAATACTAGAAGAGGGAGAGAGTTTGGTCAAATGTCCAAACTTCTTCTGGCTCGGTTAATTTGCCAAATGAATGCGGAAAGGTAAACAACGACGGCGCAAACGACCACGCACACACACTCGCGTTGAAGTCCATAAAACGGTATTTGTTATGGCATACCTTCTTACAGCGAACCACCAACACGCGCGAATTTCTTTATCGTCATTTTTTCATTGCCTCTCCCTCGATTACTTGCTGCCTTCGCGCCCCCAAACAATTCTGTACATTACTTTACGTGGGATTGCTTTCCGCTGATTGTAGCGAAAGACACAACCTATCCAACTATGCATGCCTTTGCAAATGTGTGTGTGCGCGTGCGCTTGTGAGATAATGAGCTATTGAATTACTGCATAAGTGGGACGTATTGAATTGAGCGAGCTTTTCTATCGTCTCGGGTGATTAATATTTTCTGCCGTTCCTGCATACGTATTGTCATTTTTACATTAGCATATATTTTATTTACTTATGCATACATATGTGTATATATAAATGCGCGCGTACACACACACACGCACAGACGATATTAATTAAACTTCAAATATGGATAATAATTATATTTCTTTTATGTTTTTATGTTTCAGGTACGTACACTATTAAGCAATGGAGAACAATGGAAGATTGCAGAGCGAAATTAATAGGTTTTTTAAATAAAAATTTAAACTACATTTTATAGCGTAATTTTATTGTGTTAAGAGAATGCGATTAAATTGCCGCATAATATTGCAAATATGTCAATTGATAGATAATGTGGCTGCTATGAACTGTCTGTAAAAACCTTCTGCTTTTCTTTGAAACTTTTAAAATATGTAAATTCTAAAATAGAAAAATAAGGAATATAAACAATGACGTTGGCCAGTTTGAGTAGATAAAATCGTATGTACTTATTTGTTAGCACCTCCAATGCTATAATAATTACTCTTTTTTTTTTGTATAAGAGATAGTTTCCAAATTATTGTTATTTAAATCACATAGATTGCTGCACACTAATTTAACGAATAGTTACGTAATAATAATGTGATCGTTCATTATTGGTTATCCGTTAAGATCATTATAGTCACAAATACAAATTTGTCACGTGTATAGTGAACTTCGTTACCGCATTCAAGCCAATATTCAATCGCCCCAATAAAATTACACGGTTTTAGGCCACAACGTGCGTTTGCAAAGAAAAAAACAAGAAGAAGAAAATTATGAAAAAAGAGAGAGAAAAGTTAAATATAGTTGCATACTTTCAGTTGAGTCAATCCAATTCAAATTATTATTCAGCTATATTAAGTTCTACGATTTACCGCCTCTCCATAAGTCTTGAGCAGCGACTTTGAAAATACTTGCTCGAACCAGCCTCTTAAAATGTTAAAACTCAGTTGTTCAAGCGACCATTTTCAACTTAAGACTCGATACTTCGCAGCAACCAAAGTTCCGAGCAAGTAGATTTGAAAATTTGGTACTCCGAGGGAAATGCATGGGCGTCCTCACTCCCTCTGTGTTTCTTGTTTCAAAGTCACACGTGCGTGCTGGCTTTTTCCATCCGGACGAGTTCACCGCCACCACCGCCCCCAGGAGTTCACGGGATGAAAATTTCAGCGACAGATTTCGCTTATGCTTTGGGGATGGCGAGAGAACTTCATTAACCGCGAATAATCTGCATTTAGCGTTTATTTACTATTTATCTCTGGGCCTTGCGGTGATTGCCAGTGACCTCGGAAGGAGAAATGACGAGAGCTAGAACTTTCCAACCTTAACAATTTATCCTTTGCCAATTCGCCCCTCGAGAGATTCGTTTCTCGGCGTGGAAGTGGCGGCGGAGGCCCGCGAGAAGTTTAATATGAAAAAGTAATTTTCTGATTCCTTCGTTGAGTGGAAAAATCCCGAGATTAAGCACTAAACGGCGGTCTGTTTGCGCTCTATTTTTCTCAAATAAGCTTCTTGGATAATACTTTCGCTTAATAAATTACTCTGCCTAATGAGCAATGTCCAGAGTTCGCAAAAACAGCCAATTCTCAATGCAAATTTAGAACATTGCCAAATGCTGCGAATATATTTATTGGCATTTGTATTGGTGTCGATCATATTTCTCTTGTCCTTGAAACACACATGTACACGCTACTTTTCTACCCGCAAGTCGTTTTTATTGTGGGCCTAGAGGAGTCGTGAAATTTCATAGATAATGGCTTTTCGCAGGTGAATTAATGACAATGCTCGTGCTCGTGGACTCGGTGAGTAATGACGACAGTATACTTGCTCCAAATATTCTCTATATTAATTTCAAAAAAAAACAAGGAGTGTGTCTGCGAATGAGTAGATGTCAGTTGTAGCCGAGAAATACGGAAGCGTAATTTTTTTATTACTCGCAGTAGTGCTTACGCTCGGCCGAACATTTATTTACAACAGCCGACGTATGAAAAACAAAAAGGCAGAAACAAAAAATTCACATCAGATATATATATTTAAAGGCTGTGTTGTCTTTATTTTATCATTTACTCCATCTCTCGATGCATTCGCTTTTTCGTCCTCCCACTCAATATACATGAAATCTCGGGCCTCCTGGAATTCCCGATCGCCCCTCCCAATCTATCGGCAGTGTGTGTTCACGCATGTTACACAAACACGGTGGCAACAAATGCGCGAAACAAGGGGTGGGAGAGGAGTATGAAAGCCCGGGAAACGAAAGGAGGCGACGTGAAGCAATGGCGGGCAAGTTCCAGGGGAAGATCGGCCGAAATATAATTTACATTCCAGGCGCAGACTGTTGGCGTGCAATGACGCGAGGCTAACCTGTTTAGCTTATTTGGTTGGTATCGGGGGAAAGTTAGTTGGGCACAGTGGAAAAAGACCAGATGCATGTACAATCTGCACACGCGGGAAATGTTTGGATGTAAGAGTATCGCTTGATATTACGTGCGTTCGTGGGATGAGATTGGCGAGTGCTCGCTTTATATCCGGTTTTGTCGGTTGATATTGAAAGTCCCGCGCAATGTGCTGGCAATAGGCTTATTACTTTATATTAGAGTGAGAGATCGCGGGGAGTTTTCAGTGAGTATCGCCCTTTCAAATGAAGTACTTTCTCAAGTAGTTTTCTTTATTATATTTATGGCTTTGGTGGGGCTGGTAACCTCAGAAACTAAAGCTGACAAAACCTTATAATGACGCATTAAACTTTATAAAACAATCTGCGCTGCAAGAGAGAGATTAATTTTTCTTTATACATGAACCGAATGAAGTTTAAATTTTACGAACAACGACCGTATGGGATTAAATACACGATCGGACATGGCTCAAATAATTTCTATGCGTACATTTAATGTAATATCGAGCCTATTATTTGACTCTGGATGTACTGTGTGTCAATAAATTATTAAGGAATATTATATTAAATAATGTATTAAACACATTTACAATTGTCGCGATCTTTTTTACTCTAAAATCCCCTGTGCTGTGATATAAATTTAAGTAAATTTAAATTGAGACCATCAAGCATATTTGCCAAATTACTATATCAACTTATTACCAAGGAGCTCTTGAATGAAATTTACAATTAATATTGTAATTTATATTATGACAATAACTTGAGATACTTTGCAAATGGAATATAATATGTATCTTTTGTTATTATATACCAACCGCATGCTGTTGTACGCCAATTACAAAATTAACATAGAAAAAATGACTAATATTCTGCACGTGAAGAATATTATATACAAATGTGTTCGGCAATGAAGCCGAGTGTGGGATCTTCCAGGAGTTGGTCGGAGAGAGAGAGAGAGAGGCAGATGGTGGTAGGGGAAGGGATAGCAGGGTTGAGAGAAACAAAGACGGAGGAATCGTTTATAATACTGTAAAATGCTTTTATTTAAAAACAGAGGTTCATGAATGTCGGATAATATTATAATTTCTACAGTAGTGTTAGAATTGAGCCAAGTTAGGGCATAATATCGGTGTAATGAGAGTGTATTATCACTTGCTACGTGAGTGCTAATTATCTTCCGGTCGCTATGGTAACGCTCAGTCGTAAATTGAGCGCCGAGTCAGCTGGGTTTCACTCTCTCCTGATTGTCTCAAGCTCGACAATTGTTGCTGAATTCTCCCTAGTATGTGGCGGCGTGCGGACGTAAATCGAACACCCCGAAGGATGGGGTGGGTTTGTCTCTGTCACGTATAGCGAGCACTGATACTTTATAGGGGCTTTGACACTGTTTAGTCTTGCTTGTTCTGAAGACCAATGTTCTTCTCTTTGGCGAGTCCTGGCGAATTCTAGGAGTGGGGCGCGATGCGTGACTACAGCCAAGTTTCGTGACTTCATCACCACCCCTTCCCTTGAGGAGGGGTGGTGGCGAGGGAGAGGCGGCTATGCTTCATAGGGATACGTCGTGGTTTGTGCTCTTGCTCTTACGCTGTGAGGCCCAATTGTTGTTGTCAATTACGAATCGGTACATTACGAATATAAGAATAGATTAGGGAAATATGCTAGCTTACCTGGAAAGATATTCCCGTTGGTTTTTCAGAGTCGTATTACAAAATTTGCGATGGTCGTTTTTGGCCATCGGCCGCCAATCAAAAAGCAGTGCGAGTAAACAAGGTCGATAAGTTGTCGTTGCAAGGAAAAGAATATTCGATGTATGTTTTGGGAAAGCATTTTGGTAATGATAAAAACAAATTAATTTCCAAGGAATAAGGGAGTAACGAGAGATCGTCAAGATTCGATTGGAATCTCGAACAAAATGTTTTCAAAAATAGTCCAAAATGAAAGTTTAATATACAAAATATGCTAAGCATTGAGAATTTATAATCGTTAGATTTATTCATCAGAAAAAATTCTTTCCCAATTTTTATAATTATGAAATAATATTAAATTTAATATGATAATTAATACGCATAACATTCATTTATAAACAAATATTTTTTACTCGTTAATTCACAAATTTTACACCAAGTTCCTCTTTTTATGAATAAGCCAGATTGTAAGAAAATGAAAATAAAACAAATGATCCAGTTCGCCTGAAAATTACTTAATATTATGAAAAATGTTGTAAGAGGATAGTACCGATTACTTTTTACATCGTAATTTTATTCTTCGTATTCATTCGATGTTGTTAATATAAATTACACTGGCAAGACGTAAATACGCGAATATTTTTGTTCATTAATTATTAATACACTGGAGTATAGAATATTTATTTGTACAAAAGTAAAAGATAATCTTTTTATAATTATAAAATTTTCAAGCAAATTTTCTTCCTATTTTTCACACGTACACTTTCACGTATTTATTAAAATAAAACCTGCTGTTTTAAATGACAAAAATAATGAAAGATTAATAGATATATTTAAAATATAAAGCATTGTGTATTATAAAATAAGTGAAATTTTCTAACAAGCACGAAAATAATATTTTGCATAATAAATATGCTTACAATATGTATTTATATACTTTAATGTTATCAAGATTTTTTTATTTCAATAGTAAATGTTAATGTTAAAACTATTTTTATAATTCAAACAGAATAAATGACTTCTCTATTTTATCTTGATTTCAAGCGTAAGCATTTAAAAAAAATTTTAAATTATACATAAAATAAAAGAGTTCGATAAATTTA
Organism: Ceratosolen corneri; assembly: GCA_030522565.1. Lineage (NCBI taxonomy): Eukaryota > Metazoa > Arthropoda > Insecta > Hymenoptera > Agaonidae > Ceratosolen > Ceratosolen corneri. The sequence continues at coordinate 58,196 of JAPYYT010000477.1, forward strand.
CGATTGAAATATAATTAATTTACAATTACAATTTTATGATTGACTTCTTTGGCATTACACATAAGCATATAATTTTTAAGTTTCATCACCTGACTACATTTTTTTAAATAAAATACTGCTAAATTATTGAATTTTTATTTGCACATTAAAACATTATGCGTACAAAAGTAATTTTCGCAAAATACACAAATTTTTATTGCAATAAAAATATTTTAATATTTTTTATCATTTAAAGCAGGAAAAATTATTTACATAAAAATTTATGCTACCTAGAGCAGTAGAGAGAATGTATTTAAATAGTTTTTGAAAAGAAATTTTTCAAAAATTTGATTTACATTTAATTTTATAAAAATTAATTTACAGTAAGCTTGTACTCATTCTAATAATCTTTACCTAAAATTACATAATAAAAATATTTATAATTAAAAATTCTTTTTCGCTTTAAATGACTGAATTTCACTTATCCACAAAGAAATATTGAGACATTGTTATTTTATTAAATTCAGAAGATCTATTATCCATTTGATAGAAACATTTGAACTTTGAATTGCTTGTTATGTAATAACATGTTTTGGCTTCCTTCTATTGAATCATATTATATTTTTTATATCGCTTCACCTAAAAAAATTTTAAAAATTTAAAAATTATCTTTATTACTATGTTTATATCGCATAAATTATTTAATATTTTATTGTTTAATATATATGTATAATAAGTAACGTGTAAAGCTGTATAATTTATGCAATTTCCCGTATCAATGTAGATGAATAATCTGTAATAAAATAATTATAAGGCAACCAATTCACGAAAGCTAATATAAATGTTCTTGTTATTATTTACGATTTGAATCTCTTAAATGTTCAGCTATTGAAGGAAAGATTATTTTGTTTCAAAATTAAAAGCACTTTAACTTACTTTTGACACTATGACTTTATACTCATTATTTTATAAATTTTTTAAGTATATAATAATAATGATAAAATCCCTTTCTTAATTATGCTCACACAACATTTTTTCCATTATTTTATATTTTATATTTTTTTATTTGGATATTTATACTGTGACTTCAGTTTTACGAAATGCATCTTATTCTGAAATATTATAACAATACTTACATCAAACTTAATTTGAAAATAAATCTAAATGAATAAAAGGATTAGTCAGTTTTCTTTTCTATATTTTCTAAAATTCGGGCGCAACTCAAGACTCAACTAAAATAAGCTAATCATTTTCTTATATATGAAATGTCAAATTTGATATATGCACATATATAATGTGAAATAATAAAGTTTTAATCAATTATAATTATATCCATAAAGAAAATATGCTAATTTAGTGGAATATTTTCCACGAGTCATGTCATATGTGCAAAAGCTCACTGTTTAAAAAATGTTAGGAATTAATTGTTTTAAAATTTTTTAAATTAAAGCTGCACGCACCTTTAAATAGTAATTACCAATTAAATATTTATTTTATAAACTAATTTTGTGGCATTAATAATTCTTGATATATTATTTGAAATATTTAAAAATATCTCTAATTTTCCTTTGTTTCATTCGTTACTGTATTATTACAATTCAAACGAAATGCAATAAATTTGAATTTAAAGGCAGTACAATAAGACACAGGACTAATAATAAATTTTCCAATACTCCAACGAATAATTTATAGTATCCAATACTTACAAACTTGCATGAAAAAAATGGCAAGTACTTTACAAAGTATAAAATATTTATTGTAACACCAGAATCTCAGTATTCTGCTGTGAAATTTAGAACGCGATATGTAGATTTTATGAGCATTGTTTTCTGAACGACTTGGAACAATTTCTGCGATGCCACGAGGCCATTTTATTCAGTGCATATAATTCAGTAAGCTTTCTTTTATTTATATTTTATTTTTAAAAATAGTGTTGATACTTTCTCTATATTTTATTTGAAAAGTGGGACGACTTGTAGAATGAATATTCTACTTCCTATTTCAATTTCATTAATATCTTATAACTGCAATTGTCTCACTAACTATCGTGGTAAATAATTTCTATGCCTTGGATATATATATTTTTGAATTTTAAAAAATAAGAATATAATATAAATTTAACTTCAGCTTCCTAACGTTTCATTATTAACTTGCTTTTCATAATAATTCGGTTGTGTAGGTCGTAAAAATTACTACTCTGGAAGTTACATTTTATTATTATGCAGCTTTTGTAAATTGGCTACGAATATCAATCAATTTGTGTTCATTATCTTTTGGCAATACTTTCAATCGCTATTAATATAATTGCTAAATTGACGTCACGTATGTATGTAAAGGCGGATTAAGGTATTTGCTTTAGCGAACATTATCGCTCAAGTTAATTCTTATATTCCAATCAAGATCAGATGAAGATTAGGATTGAAATTCTAACTTGAATAAGGATTTTGTCGCTTAGAACAGGAGATTACTATTAAAGGCCCCAATTACTAAGACAATAAATAATAAATCCTTTCGACTTGGTAAATCCAATAGTCTAATTATAAATATATATTTATAATGTAACCAATTTTGCAAATTAAACATTTTTCACGCTGCGAATATTATCCAAATAACAATTCCAAAAATTTAGCCAACAAATAATTAACAAAAATCTTAAGCAATCAGCTGGACGGATCTCAAAAGTACCTTACCCTATGATTGACAGAAGTAAGTCCTCGACGAGAAAACGAGAAGACGACTTGCATTGCAGGCGCAGCTAACCTTGTCTCCCAAACCTCGGCTACTTGTCATCTCGTATTTATTAGCTGCCAATTGTTCACATAATAGTGGTAGTCTACGATAATTCACGTATCACAAAACATTTACTTTTTAGGCCAAAATTTACGATAATCGCATGGTGAAGGAGACGGTGAATTATCCCATTCATTGTTGTTTGATCCTTGACTTGTGTACCTGCAACCTGCAACTGTCGTCGGCATGCAAATTAAAACAATGGGTTTCACGGTATACGTTATGAGCAATTATCAATATGAATGGTGAATAAAGAATGAATATAATCTCTTGTTGTATGTCTTATCATAGTAGATAATCTGAAAAAAGCAAGAAGAAATAAGTTATTGCTTAGGTGGTGGTGCTGATATGTTCCAAGTCATAATTTTAAACAAAACGTACGAATCAATGATGAGACTAATGGTCTCGGAATGTTAATTATTACAAAGCATTATCGAAATGGGAATAATAGCAATAAAGTTGATATATAAAGAAGACACAAGTAATAGGAGTAGGATAAGTAGAAGATCAAAGGCAGATAAGTAATGGAATATTTCAGGTGATGAAAGGCTTTTGGAAAAACTTAGATTCAACCATTTGCATTCAATCGCTTTCAACGCAATGCACTTGGCGAGTAAAGGACAGCACGCCGATGGAGGGATTTCACTTCTGTGACTGAAGACGACTCTTAAGTTGTCCGGGCGCAAAGTAAACGAACATCTTATATAAGGAAAGAAGAGTACAACTACTCAGACGGCTGTCATCTTGACATCTCCCGCACTCGGAATAATTTGCCAATGCCTCCTTTTATTAAAAAATGTGTCAGAAAAACTGGACTCGAATGCTTACGTAAGCCTGTCTTGTATTTCAACTTATACATATATATATATTCTTGGATAAAATTGAGCTGTTAACTCATCATATAATCATCTTTCATAAAATGACATCTTCTGTAGAGTTTTTTTTTTATCATTGATACAGTTATGTAACAAGCCTGAAAATTGTCTGGAAACAAATGAAATTAATTCACATTTTTATTGCATTTATAGTTCATATTGGCCGCATGTATGCTTGCAATGTGTGTATATTTGGTTTAAAAATAAAAATTAATAGCAAGTAAAATTGACATTGTGAGCACAATAATAATTTATCTATTTTCGTTATTCAGGATAATTCATTATTATTATTTCCTGACTATATAACTTTCTATATAAAATCAAGCCAACATACCAAAATACACAATTATTCTCTATTGTATTTTAATACTAATAATGCGTGAAGGCAACCTCTGGGCACTTAACATCTTATTAATAATTGATTTTAATTGCCCCTGAATTAAAAACTCGAGTTTTCGTTAAAATACAAATATCTTCTTATAAATATCTATTTATAAAGCGGTGTTCTTTGGATGGATACGACTATCTCATCGAAATTGATCGTCACACGGTCGAAAATAACTCGTAAAGTCTTACCAAAGCTGCTTTTTTTCAAAGCGAGCCGACGATAATGGCCGATCAGTAAACAGCAATCCTTAGATTTTAATTATAAGCTTGGAGTTTGCGAGTGTAGCGCTGTCTCCTAACGAAACGACCTCGAATCGCAAATCGGAGGGCCGAGGGCGCATTCTCGGAAAAGATGGAATTGGGGCTAAATAAACGCAATCCCAATGACAAAGTGAAAAGGGAGTCGCGCGACTTTCCCTCGAAGCGAAGGGACAATGTGCAGAGGCCCTCGGTAGCCACGGGCCGCGAGGAGATTCGTATCAGAGCGAGAGAGGAGAAGCTCGAAACGGAATAGACGATGAGGGAGTTTCACGTCGAGCCGACGTAACGCAGACTGCATAATTCAGGCTCTGGGGTTGGAGAAAATAGGAAAGGAGTGCGGACATGAAAGGCTCGAGGAATGCAGGCAATTTGGTGGTAAAGTGTGGAGGTGTGAGTGACTGGGCCTCGGATTTCGGATTAATAATTCACTTGTGCGTCTGGAGGCTCGATTATGCATTTGGTCATTATTATTGGTGTAATTATGTTGACGAGTTGGAGATTGGCGAATGCCTTCGGGAGGTGTGATTATCCAAACAAAGGCTTATTTTGTAAAAAAAAGAAATATATTAAAAATATAAAAGTAGCGCCCTTTTTAACGGACTCTGTTTCCGGTTTTCAATTTATACTGACGTAGCTGACCTCACTTGTAATTCAATTATACATGAAACGGCAATATTTACGACTTTACATACTTTATATATGAAATTCTTACGATTCGTTGGTTGAATTTTTCCAAGCCAAGTGTTTTTTTTTTGCATTGTTCTCCTTTATATTGTTAACTAGCTGGAAAATTACAAATTTTCATACAAACAGTGTTCTATATTTTACAATTTTTCCTTTACTTATATAAATACAAGAGAATTAAAATGAAGGAAATGCCTGAACTTTAAGCTCAATTATAATGATAAGACACTAATTGAGACTTTAGCAATGTAGAACGAGTTTTGACGTAAATTGGCATTAAGAGGTGAATTTTTTTAAATATCTCCTCTTGAACATTTTATAACATTTCAACTAAATGCTCCCGAAGAGCCCCTCTGAATTTTCAGAAATTTCACGTTTCTAGATGATAATGAGCACGTTTAAAAAAAAAAAAACTGTTCAATTGCAGAAGATGCTGAAATCGCAGTCCAATGAATTGCTAACGGAGCAAGCACGTGCTCAGTTGGCCCTTAATTTATCGATTTCTTCGTCGATTAGATGATACTTATCCTCGTGTTTATGAGGTCAGCGAATAGGAAGCGCATAGTGAAATTGTCAAATTGTTTGATGCGCTGAAGTTCTCTCGCGGCCGGAAGGCTAAAACGAGCTAATGTATAACAAAGCCTCGAGGTTATTCACTTGTTCCCGTTGGGCTTTTGCACTCTTTCATGATCCCGACTAGTTTCCACAATTACGAAATTAATATTTGGACAGCAGCCGATGGGAAGCTTAGCTTACCGACTTACGTACAACTACCAGCCATCCAAATCCACCCAAGCACTTCCTATTAATTAAATCAGTTATAGATATTAGTGGTATGACCAGTTGACAATATGAGTGGAGGTTGGCGGTTGTGTTTATGGTCAGATTGAAATTGCTTTGCAATCCTAGTCTACGAGGCTTTTTTTTCGTAAATGTTAATGGTGCCTTAGTTTTGGCGTGAAAATAATCTCTCAAAGAGTTTCGTCGATACGATGCAATGGTTGGAAGAATAATTATTATCAAGAGGTGAGCTTCTTAGGGTAAAAGTAATGTGATTGTAAAAATCTAGATGTATAAGCATTTGCCTGTATTATATACCAATTACTAAATGTATGCCATTATGTAAAAAGTAATTAAATTATTTATTGAGATTAAAGTTTAAATCTTATTTGCATAGTTGTTTCGATGGCTCGTTGAAAAATTTATTATATAAAATAGGATGTAGAAGTTGTTAGAGATTAAATATTGATTTAATTATGTTACATAATGTGACATGATAACTTTCCTTCAACTTTAATTACATTTTATAACTGAAAATATATTCAATCCGTTCGACGCGTGCATTATATATGCATTATATAATATTTGGCGAAACTAGTAACATTTATTTAATTATACATTTAAATTATGCCTACATACTCATAAATATTTACTACAAATGAAGAGTGAATTTTTTTACTGACTGCTTATGTCATTAAATTACACTTGCATATAATGAATTTTATGATTATTAAAATGAGTTGGCTCGTATCAAATTTTACGATGCTTGACATAAGCCCCTTTTCAATTTTAATTCAATATCTTATCGTTAATTAAAAACAAAATGGAATTATTATCAAATACTGCATTTTGAGTACGAACGTGCAAAGTATTCTGCATTTGTTAAATGAACGATATTTAGGTCACTGCGACTGAAATGCCAAGTGCTGTTGTAAGTACTTGTGAAAAAGTTCGTGCCAGATAAAAACTGGAATTACTTGAATATTGAATTCTATTCACAAAGTACTTGCGTGTACATAAAAAACACGTATAAATATGTATTTTTTAAGATTTCCAACAAGAGTGGCGCGTGCAATAATATTACAGTCTTCATTAAATTGACATTGAAAATTCCTCTTTTGTTTTTGGTATCGTATTTTTCGATTCTATAGCAAATATTTTTGATGATTCGAGAGAGAAGAGAAGGTATAATAATCACAATTTACAACGGCTTAGAGAATTAATAATAATTCAATAATACACAGAGAGCATATAGCACCATCGTATTATTATTATTATTATTATTAATACTTTTAAGTACATTTATTTTAGGGCAAAATTGTATAATCGAGTTATTCCTAAGGACAAAAATAACTTGTGCATACGGCCATTGTAGAAATCAATTTCACAGCTCGATTTTATAAAAGATTTAGAGTTCGCAGATTGGAGAGGCTAATGATACTCTCCCAATAAGAACTATAGACTGATATTTCGGAAAATATTTAAACTCCGTTACTGCCTTGGGGAATACTGAAAAAGTCGCGACCCACGCAAGAAGGCTACTACCACTACTACTACTACTGGGCAATGCCCCCCTCAAAAAGAGAGAGAGAAAGCAACAGCCACCGTGATAAATCTGTGAGCGAATCTAAAGTATCCATTTGAGAGTATCGCCTTAGGTCGGATAGAATGATGACGGGAAACGAGAACAAACGTGCAAACCCTCCACATTTTTCGAATATAAGGGAGTGTCTGAGAACTCATTGGCTGTTTACCTACCATCTCCGTTCTTTATTGAACATGCTTTCTCTCGCTCAAAGTCTCTCTCCATCATTCTATTCTGGGGTGGGATCCGCTCTCAAAGATGTTTTCCCCGACGTGGAAAGAGCCACTTTAGCTCCGGCCAGTTTTGTTGGCTATTGTCTTTGTATTGTTGTATCTGCTTTTAATGGATTCGTTACGAGAACATTTCCAAGCGTTCATTCATTTTTATCCGGATAGTGCACCGATTCGAAAGTCGACTTGAAAACTCTTTTAGAAACGAAATATACGTGCTATCCCTTATATAATATGGAACGCAATATTATTAACAACAATAAAAGAAGGCTTTTTGCCGACCTACTACTACAAATGCATTATTATTCGTTTGACTTTATGTTAAAAGCACTTGGACGATCTGGAACGAAAGTTCTTTATCAAAGGATACGACAGAATATAAAAATGACTGTAAAGAGGAGTATTAATTTGAGAATTAATTTCATTTTATACCGTGCGATTATAAGCAAATATAGTAAATACCTACAATAAGATATATATATATTTGTGTGCAGATATAATGTAAAGAAATTGAAGGTCCTTGATTACTTTTAGAAATGCTTGTTCAAAGTTTTCATGAGCTCACAGATCGGCATTTTTTCATCAGCCAGACCTTCCGGCTTGGATAACCAATTGTGATTTAAAGCACAGTTCATAAAATTTTAACACTTGATTTCAATAATTAGCGATGGCCAATGTTAGTCTATATTGAAGTATAACGCGATTATTTTTCATCCCACATTAATAGAAGCGAAATAATCTCTATTGTACAAGCAATAGAGAAATATGCATGGGAAAAAACGTATGGACATAATAATTTTTCCACTCCTCGTGGTAGCCTCGCACTCCCGTCTTCCACCACCACAGCCACCAACAAATTGAAACATTAACATCTGGATTGGATTTTATGCGAGAGAGAGAGAGAGAGAAGCATTCACGCTCGCCCGGCGGTACAAGCTGTTACATAAAACTCCTCTTGCCGCCCACCCATTCGCAACTGCAAACAGCGCCATCTCCTTTTGTTCTCCCGACGCTGCTTTCGAATCGTCAATTAACCCCCGCATAAAGCATCTGACGGTGCAAACTGTTTGTAACTATTGTAGGGCGGGTGCAGTGGGCGGGGGAGACGCAATTTTCCACGCAACCGCGCGCCTCATCCGCAGTCTCTCTGTTTTTGCTTTAATTATTATTATTCGCTTACGTTTACGGTTTGGCTGATAGACTCGGCAGGGGCGGTTATTTTCATGGGAGGTTGAAAAATTTTGAAGACGGTCACAGCCGGAATAGCTGCGGACCTGAAATTAAAAAGGCAATTTCTAAGTTTCATGATCGAAGGTACTTTTTGCTGCCGGCCGCGAGCGAGATTTTAATTACTTCCAGCAAAGTTTAGTGATTCCTGATGCTTTCGGATTTCGTTCTCGCCTAGCTGTCCCTTTCTGTCCCTTTCTGTCCCTTTCTGTCCCTTTCTGTCCCTTTTCCTAGCACTAATTTCAAATAGAATTTTTCATCGGCAATATCTCGTGCTGACATTGGATTCAATTTAGTAAATTTACGAATCGCATGGATATAATATTTAAGTTGGTTTACACGAGGACAACAAATATTGGCTTTTTAATATTATTAATTCATTATCTCCTGACGCTCTCCTCCAATTGCTTTCTAAATCTTTCCTAAAACTGTGGGAATTTTTATCTCTGGCTTATTGTATTTAATTGCGTAACGATCTAATAATTCATAAAGTATATTTATTATTCTGTCAATAAAATTTTACGTACCGCGTATTTAAATATGTTACAATTTCTTTGACAAACTAATCTCATTACTTTATTCAGACTTGAGAAAATTAAGACATTCGCTCGTTATAAGCGTGCTAAGTTTTAGAATAAACTTAAAAAGAAAGGTCATAATTAGCAAACATATGCTACGGTGGAAATATTTCACTGTGTCAATTAATAAAGCACTTTTGTGAATATAAAATCAGCAGACAATTACGTACAATGAATTCGACCGTACTTGTACATGCAACTAAATATTTTATTCAAAGATCGTAGTAAATTAAAGTACAGTGAAATCTAATTAAACTAGTCGCTCGCTAAAAGACAACAAATTTTACATACATTTTCAAAATTTTATTCTTATTCGAATTGTTAAACTGTTTATTTATAAATTTCTCGTTTTTAATTTTCTCATTAATTTTTTTCTGTTACACTTTCATCCCAATTTTGACATATTTTTTAGTCATATGCAAATAATCGGAACATGTCAGTGTTGAATTTGTTTTATGTGGATTTAATCGATGTCTCATATTGAGCATACAGTCATTTGGTCCTGGGATATATTTCAATTGATTATTAATCCAAATTGACTTGGAATAAAAATTTACTCACTTCAATTAGTTGACAAAATAAAGCCAGTTAATTAACAGGTGAACAAAAACAAAAAAAACCATTCGAAATACATTCCAACTAATGAAGCAATCAGAACAGGTTAGAAAAAAAAAACAATAATCCACGAAGAAACTCTTGAGAATAATTAAGGAGATCGAGCATTTCGTTTATTTGCATTATTGCGAATGAAAAAGTGTACGCAGTGTAAACCAAAATAAAAAATTAAAGAAATTATGCCGACTGAATGAAGAACTTTCATTTTAATAAAAGCGTTTAGTGCAAGTTGAAGCCGTTATTGGGTATTTAAAGGCGGCCAATTTATAGATACAATTGTCATAATTATGGAAGCCATGTTCGCGGCATTGAATTTCGAGGCCACGCGACAAAAAATATGTGCAAGTGGCTCACGCTTAGCCCGTTTGACCCGACGATCGAATAAGAATCCGGGAATGTGTCTATTGAAAATAAAAGTGACCGCGGAGGGGGAAAGGGAAAGAGATAGCGCTCGTTAATATTGCCGGCAATACGTCGTGTATTTATGTCTCTGTTGGGCAAGTTTTTCGCTCGAGTTATATACGATTATATTGTATGCTAAAGTGGATGACAATTATTAAATCTTTTAACGGCTGCAGCTTTCAACTTATAATTGCTCATTTAGATAGTTTCGCCAAAAATATTTCTATTAAAAGCATTTAAACGGTTAATAAGGGAAACGCACATGACACGTGACATTTAATATGTAAATTTAATAAAGAATAATTCACAGTACCAAGTCCAATCAATACGGGATGAAAAATAAATGACGCATAAAAAATCTTTATAATAGCAAACTATTGATTGCTCCAAGTAATGGAAATCTTATGAAGGAGAGAGAAGGAAGCATAAATATAAATACTACGCTAATGCTGATCGTATATTTAATTTTAAAATAGTACAATGACCGTATTAATTACGGTAATTGAAAACTTAAACTCGTCTAATATTAGGTATATAATGGATTAGATACTAAATACAATTTATCGATGAGTAAGAATAAAAAGGATGTAATAAACCGCGTTTACTGCTTACCTTAAATAAAATAATGTAACGGGTTAGCATTAAGTTTATATCCGTAAGAAATCGGAACACCATTACCAAGCAATTAGATTTTATTATTATTACAAAATTAACGTTTTTCCTCGAAAAGTTTTTCCCAGCTGAATTAGAGAGTTAAGATTGCATTTTAAATTCCACAAGATTATACTTTAAACTACAATAAGATCTATGTGATTTAAATAGAGTATTAGTAAGGTGATACATTGAATGTCTTTTTTATTATTGAGTATCGGATGATTGGTATTTTAAAAATCAAGAATTATAGATGTCTTTGATATCTGAGACTGATCAGTAATATAAATTTGTAAATATTTACTAATTAGTATAAAGATTTCGTTTCTAATTCACATCTTAGTATAAAATGTAGTCTTGTAAAGATCTCACGTTCTATAAATCGCATATATTTGTGGAAAATCATTTTAATTATTAGAAGGCGCATTTTAAAATTTACTCTAAAATTTTATTATCAGTTGCATTAATTATTTGTGATCAAAATAGACATAAAAACTAGAGGGGATCGTGGATTTATTTAATCTTTAAATATTATGCAGAGCTTATCAGATTTCCATAGGAGATTACCCATTTAAATACTTAATATTTTGCTAAAACTTAATTTAAATAATACGGTAGTGCTGTGGAGCACAAACATTTACCTTTAGGTACACGGTAATAATAGCTTTCAGTTTTTCAACAATAATTTCATAAGATTTCTTGCTAAAAAATCTGCTAAATTGCTTAACAATAGTTTTCAAGCTATTCATAATAGGCATTGATGATACCTTAAATCAAATTTCAGTCTCATTCAATCGAGTCAGTATGTCGTAATTTTATATCTACGTATTTCAAAATTTTCACACTGTCGAATAATTACAAGATCCATGTTTCTCAAAAGATATTATAGTCTAAGAATATCCCCGTGACACACCACACAACATCAGCACCAATAACACAACTATCATCCAACATTAACACGAGTATTCTCATTGAAAAGTACCATTTACGGGTGTACTATTTAAAGTCAACCGACTCGCCTTTCAATTTCATTACCCCACTGCGAGATATAATTACGAACCAAACCTCAGGAAACATTGAAATTTTTACGAACGTTCACGCAATAATTCACAATCATTTATGTAGCCCTTACACTGCAAACACAAGTCCGCTTCAATTAATCGATTTACCATTAGGATAGACTTGGGGCACTAACAGAATCCTGTAAATCATGAAAATCCCATTGAGGCTCGAAACATGACCGTATGTTTGATCGTTGAGTTAATGATCCGACCTTAGCAGTATCCTTACACCGATGCCACGAGCTACGTGTGGCGCCTTGTTTCATGGAAGGACGATTTATGTGAATTGGGAGCATACTTGGGGTGGATGTACGGGGGCGGCATCTAGCGGACATTTCCGAATATTTGGAGCATTGGACGTAAATGGCGAGGTAGTTCAGTTGCAAATACCATCAAACGTAAAACAGGACTTTGAATTGTTGCTTTGGATACTTGTTAATACCTTTTCTTATGCATATTGATGGTATTCAACAATGGGCCACCGCTATATCAATAAAATTATCGATAGCTATTATTCGAATGCATATTATGGATTATTCAGTCATTAGGTACTAATTCACTCAGCGGTATTCCTGGTTGTTATTCAACAATTATTCCGTTCAAAAATTATGCAACACACGTGTTTCACTGTTTAACAAGAATGTTTTACAAGTCGTATTCTTTTACGTCGGATATTGTAAAATATAAAATATTTATTGTACGTAAAATATTTAAAGTCAATTTTCAATGTCCGTAGACGAGTTATTAATAAGCGAGTTATTAATAAGTTATAATAAGTTAATATATTGTGCAATTGTTGAAAAGTTTGTTAAAAAAATGCTTAGTTCTGGTCACTAGAATATTACCAGAAACTTTTATATAGTGACGGAGTAATATTTGTAAAAATATTTGGAAGCAAAATAAAGTGGATTTTGAAAAAGTAGAAGAATGTTTATTATTGGGTAGAAATTGGCAGAGTCCGATTCGAAGTGAATAGCAAGATTTTATGTAGACCGCAATTTCCTTAGCAAATTATCAGTTGCTTGATTCACTTCTCGTATATGATTCAATTTTATTCCAATAAGAAAAATATACTTTTTCACAATTCAATCCGTAAGATACTTTTTCCATTTTTCCCCCTTTCATCCATACATATAAATAAATACAATATATATATATATATATATATATATATATATATATATATATATATATATATATATATATATATACTGATTAACACACACACAGACACTTATATAATTTATATTTATATAATTATATTTACACACTTATATAATTATAAAAATTCCTAATAAAATGTGTTTTTCATAACACGATTGTTTATCACGTTTTTAATTTTTTTATACTCATATGTGGTGATGGCTAAATAAGACGTATAATGCTTATTAATATATTAACTCAATGGATTTTTCCTTTTAATTAATATATTTTCTGAACGAAGGTGAGAGTTATAATATACTTTGTTCACAAAAATAAGATATCCGTTCAAAAGAATTAACAGTATAAGATCTACAAGAGTTATCTGAATGCAAATATATAGAGTAAAATATAAATCGCGGATATCTTCCAGTTTTAGCAATTATTGAAAAAATGCTGGTGCAGACAGTTTTGAAAATTGCTAATACAATCTAATTAATAACAATTATTATTCGCCAAGAATGATGTTTTGAAAGTTAGAAAACAACCTGTGTATAAAAAATAACTTTTAAATGTAGTTTTATTAACACGATGCAGTATTATTTAGTAATATTTTTTTATAACATTTTTTCATATTACTTTTCTCTTATATTTTATATTCTGACTGAAAGATTTACTACTCTATTATGCAATATCGATATTCAATATTAATGTAATTAATTAAGTAGCAAAGAGGACTTAAAAAGGAAATATATGATTAATATATGCACCATTAAAATTTGAATTTACCAATGATTTTTTCGTAAGTTTACTTTCCTCTTCACGCCTTTTTTAATATTATTAATATTGCGCCTCTCCGTTATTCATTAAAATAAAGATTTTGCAATATTTCGTTGTTGTTGGTCGAAGGAATTTGATGATATTTGTAAATTATTAAATGGCTTTAAGTGATTTTTCACAATCTACTCAAGATTAATGAAACAAAAGCAACGAATTTTATTCCAAACCTAAAAATCATTACGTCTGTCAATGTAAAGACAATTTTTAATCGATCCATCTAATTTCATTCGTATCAACTCTTACTTCAAGCACTTAAAACTTTAATATATTTTAACCTCTAAGCAAAATAAATGTGTTAGATCATGCTGAATCATGGCTACGCCATAAATAGTCCCACTAAGCTCTGAAACTTTTTACGGCAGAGTAATTGTTGCTCTTTTTAGAATGTTAAATGCATCCATGTACATGGATAGAGAGGAAGAGGATGTATTCCATTTTTTATATCCGCTGGTATTGGCTTTCGAACTCTTGCATTATTAGCTATTTCAACCTCCGCGATTCTTACTCTAAATCACAATTAGCAATCAGCGTCAAGGTCAATTATTTATTCCATTTGGTGCAGTCGTCCAAGTTTACTTCCCCTACCAACACACAAATTACCCCCTCACGCTCACAACACAAAGGCCACATCGACATCCGCAACGCGTATAGACACAACAAAATCCTAGCGGATGTCACTGTCGAAGTATGAACAAAGATCGAGACACTCATTAGAAAGTTTTTCGGTTCTTCGAGGCTGCCAATACCCATGACGATCTCTCTCTCTCTCACTCTTTTGATCCCTTACGCAGGTTATATACGAGCTCGATCCTCTAATACCCGAGGGCGAATCGACGACGAGTGTGGTTCTCATTGGCCGAATTCAGGACGCGTTTCCTACTGGCGCTCGCTCCTCTGTATTAGAGAGAGAGAGAGAGAGAGGCGCGATGCAGCGGGGCTAATAATGATTATTAATACACAGCTTATATGCGTACGTGGCAGCAGTTGGACGTAATGGCGGTGAATTTCAGCGAAGGGTCAGAGCGTCGAGGATGAGCACCCAAGCGGAAGTTTTCCTATTTACTTGACGCGCGTTGGAATTATGATCCCTTTCGCTGCTATTTGAGCTTTACGCTGTCATATAAATAAGCACTTGGGAAGTACTCAAGGATTGAATGGCGTTGATTGGCAAGGAAAAACATTGGATGCCGATCCTGCGGGGTGACAGTGATGGGCCATTCACATCTAATTAACTTGTAACTTATGCGAACATTTGTGCCTTTTAATAATTGAAGATTGAGGATTTATGACGGATAAGAATGATAATTTGATATTCGTTTGTACCGAGGGCAGTACTCTCGTCGTACCCTTCTCCGAACGCACAGTTAAACAAGCAGTAAAAGCTAATTGTCCGCAAATCGTTAAAAGAATAAGTATTTCTACTTAATTTAAGAACTACCTTCTTATGGCAATTCCGTGAAATTTTCAATCGGACACTATTAATTAAATTTTAATCGCATCTCCCGTAAAAACTACTAATAAAATTAACTTTTCCTTTTGGATTAATTACATTTAAATACACAATTTTACTAGAAGCTAGAATTCAACATTTCATTAAATATAATGATAATACGTAAAATCTATTTTCACATTTCATATTGCAGGAATATTTTTATATTCTATGTATTGTCACAAGGGACGAAAGTACAAACGAACGAAATTGTATTTTATATGTAAATGTATGAACTAATGATACTTGAGAGAAATTAAATAGATTTGCGAAATGTGAGGAGCAGCACACCAATAAGAAACTCGGCTTATATATATGTCAGTAATTATGTAATATTATAAACTAACTATTACACATCATAATATCAATATTAAACGTAATTTAGATTAAATTAAATAGCTTGAAAGTTCATTATAAAATCAATAAATCTTACCAAGTAAATGGTAAATAGAATGTTATATGCGTATCTATCAATTGATATGAAATGATATGTTAATCAATTTGTACTTAACATATTGATTTTCTATAAATATTTTACACAAATATATTAACATGTAATTATACTTTATTTGCACACACACGTGCACGCACACACAAACACACTCATGTTATTTCCAATGATATCCAAATAATAATAACTTTCATTTAACAATTGCTAATTTAGAAGATTATGCGGTTATTGAATGATCGGTCATCGATGCTCCAATATTAACAATCGTAAAAAATACTATGAATCATGAAACATCATTAATATAGATATTTGGAGATTCTAATGAAAAGTTATTTAATTATTAAACAGTGCTTTCATTTTTATTCGGAAATTAGTTTAAACTAGAAAAAGTAACGGTGCTTTTCTTAATATAAATTACTACTTAACACGCGATGACACTGTAATCGTATCCCTTCAGAATCTATACAATTATTTTTTTATTGTGACTTGATTATAATTATACTCGATTATAATTATTAATTATAATTATTAGTAGTATTATTAATATTACTTTTCATTTAATACTCCCCTTCTTTAATGCATCGATAATCGCGTTCGATGTAACATTCTAAACCACACGAATACTCACAACTACCAATACTACATAAATGCTTATATAAAACAAATAAAGATACATTGGACGCTCGAGTTTCTGCGAGATTATATTTCTCTCTATGTTGCACGAATATTTTTCAATGCACAACACCGTTACCAACCGAATGACTGTCTCTTATAAGGATTTTTTAAGGACTGTCTCTCCCCAAGAGAAGCAGTATAACACTTTTCCTCCCATCTGAATTTCATCCCTGATGTTCGAGTATTAGCAGAAGAGGTTGGAGACTTCCGTTTTTATCTCAAACTTTCTCATCTCTTCCGCTCTTTTAATATTCAGGCTGTGATCCGGTGAAAGAGGGGGGAAAGAACGGGGCGCGAGTGACGCGTGGAAAAGAGACGAAAAGTTGGAAAATTCCAGACTCGGAGAGACGATATCATTATAACTGAGCCGTATGGTAGTCTCTCCCTCTTTTCCATTCTTTATCTTCTTTTACGATAATTTTCTGTTCTTGCCCTTACCTTTTACCTCCATTATTAGATTTCACTTCATTTTAAGATTTTTCTTTTTGTTATTCTCGATAAGGATTTTAACATTTTTAAACGAAATGGTCATTATATTTAACGAGGTAGAATTCACACAACAATATAAAATTAATATTACTTGTATTCGTGTTATCTATGATATAAGAAGTTGGATTAACACTAGATTAATCATTAGTATTAAATTATGTACAAGTAATTCAATGATCAATAGATCTTTCATTAAAGGTAGAAAATGAGAATGAAATAAAATTTTAGTGAGTGAGCTTTAGTTTCAACTCAAATATTTGGATGGTTGAATAAAAAATGTATTAATATATATCAGCCGAGAACAGTAACATATATAACTTTTTCTAATATAAGTTTATGATATCACTGAAGAATTAATTTCCCCTTTAAATTAATATTTGACGGAGAAAAAGAACGAATTATGTGAATTATACATTTTTTAATAATATAGTTATTTTCAAAGTGTGAATAGCATTATTTGATGAAATAAATTTTAATAATTTGCACAGACAAGATACAACTTAATTTGGTTATTATAAATTAGTCTTAAATTTATTTTTCAACATATATTCCAACGTATTTTTAATTAAGTGCTCGAAAAGTATGACTTGCCAACTGAAAAAAAAGTAACGAAAATGATTTCTGAGTGGTAATTCAATAATAATTTTCATTAATTAAGCAATAAGACTCTCGATTATTAAAATTATTATGTAATATAGAATTATATCTCAGTTTATAATAATATTATTAATAAAATACAATATAATATAATTGTAAAAGTGTATTTTCTTATTTTTTATGCATTATCGTGGTTTGAATAAAAACTTCATCTTCAAAATATCGAATAAATTTACTTTTTTAATGGAAAATTGTTTATCGTAACTTATTTGAAAAAAGGTATATATTATACAGATATATGTTTGTTTTTAAAAAGTTTTTGTATTAATTTAGTTAGTTTAAAAATATTTTTACAGCTTCTTTTCTCCAAGTGTCACCAAGTATTAAATATCTATTTCTAATAATGCAAATGTCGACAAGACAGTAGAAAAGCATTAATTTTTATAACATATATTGTTAATTCTTTATTTGGACATTACTTTAAAATAAATATCTGTATATTTAACAACTACAGTATAATCTGGTATAGTTTTAGTCCACGAGCGTAACCATACTTTTCATTCTTAAAAGTATCCTCTGTATTATGGTTTACACTAGAATAAATTCGAAATGAAAATTACTGGGACAAGACTTAAGCAGCTCTTGACTTGCATAAGATGAACTGTTATCTTACCTTCTAAATGTATAAAACTTTTTCTAAAGTTTTCCTTGCTACGTCAATTTTTCGTCGTCCCCGACGTAATTAGGGCCATAATTCAATTTAAAGTAAACAATATTTTCATCCGCAGTTAATTTATATGATGTTTCCGTACATTCAGAAAATGAATAGCAAAAGCAAAAGTACCGCGCTAATTTTACCGTAATTTTATTTATCGTTTGGCAATTAAATGTCATTGGTTCGTAATTCACATGTATTATGGTCAAATTGAGTAAAATTCGTTTGAAAAGTACATGTTACTCGAACGAAAAGATTGCTTCTCTCTCTCGTTACGTATATTAAAATGTCAATTAATGATAATGGGAATTGAGATGATTGCACGCTCTCATTGATAAGAAAATAAGGATATGGCAGTAAAAGTAGAAGAAAGTAAAATATTAGCCCGAGTCTGTCAACGCTGGATCAATTGTCAATACAAAAGACGAGTTGGGCCACAACAGATGGAGTGCCGGCCAGTCAGGATGTGAAAGTCATCCTCTCAGCCTTGTACAACATTTGTAAAATCTGCACTACTAAGCCCTAATCAGCCCCTAATCCTCACATCGGTAATTAGGCAAAATAGTGGCAAAACAGAAACGTAATCCAAACATTCGCGGCAAAATTGCTGGGACTCGGGCCAAACAGCACTTTGTCCGTAAAGAGGCCCGAAGCCGCCGCCCTCCCACCTTCCCTCCGCCAGCGTTGTTGTCATCCCTTCCCAATAACCCCGTTTGCCCAATACGTGCGCTGAAGTGCTTGGACTGATTGGAATAAAAGTGGACTTGGCAGGCCGCCGTCCCAGTGTTGCTGAACGGCCAAGTTGAGGGAACTTGGGCACTGGCCTGCATTTTCGCAACTTGCACTCGCGCGTGTTCGGAGTGGGTTAGGTGGGACTTAACCCTGGATTTGTTTTCGGACAATGTCAAATTATGTGGGTACATGAGCGGCCGACCAGCAAGCACGCACCCACGCTATTTGCATATTAATTCGACGAGTTAATTATCTGGAAAACGCACGACAAGGGGACGAGCGTTTGTGCGCGTTTGTGCGCGTTTGTGTGCGTTTGTGGCTTAGTCGTGGCTTTTGAGTGAGTGAACTGGAGGGCGGGGTTGTATGGGATTTTACTTGAAATAGTCGTTAAATTAAGCACAAGATAAGAGGATTCGGCCTTGACATTCGGTGTTATCGTGCAGGATCTCTTTGGTAAGATGATATTGGCTTTCGAGCGAGGAACATCCGAATTGTTCGGCAATGTGTATATTACGGATATGGCCTTTCGACAATTTTTCTTTATAATAGAGAGGCATTTTATTTGCCAGTGATAAAGCGTAGACGATATTAGAGTCTTGGACTCGAATTCTTATTTGTATTGTTGTGTTATGTTATTGTGCGAATACATAAAAATTATTGTCCTTTACCAGTGGGTTTTTGCATTATTTTTCTTTTCTGTTTCAGGTGAGCTGGACAAATAAATGCCAAATTTTCTCGTGCGCCTATCGTAAGTAAAAGTAGCGCCATATTGTCATCAAGTGAAACAAACTAATGCCATTCGGCTGCCAATTAGGCTTGATCGTCACTTGAAGTTCGCTGAATCAATACTTGGTCAATGATAAAATAATGCCATGAACCCTCGTCTAATATGATCGTTGGGTTAAAAAGTTTTATGACACTCGCTTGCCTGCAATCGCCAACAAATGCTTATTGTCTAGATCCGTAGTCGATAAGTTTTTAGGTTAATCAGTGGGAGGGGTCACGTGTTGTGCAGCTCTCGCTTAATACCAAGCTAAGGCCTATTAATTGGGCCAATGGCCAACATTGGATGTTGGTGGCAAATAATTTATCGCTTGCTATGCGAGGATGGTTGGCTGATTGGCCGGCTACTTTCTACGGGGACCGCAAATTCAATACAAAGTACTCGTACGTGTACGGGAAAATATTAACGACGTGGGCAGTGCGACTGCTGAATATAAAATAGCTGGACGCGCTTGCAAATCAAACGACTGTGATTGATCGGCGAGGAAAAATGGACTTTCGATGTACACGAGCGAGTGGCCCGAAGAAGAATTGCTTTCTATTTGAAAATTGAAAAGCAAGTCACATTAGCCTGAAATCCAAGCCTGTCTCTCATCGTTCAATAAAAGCGAGTGCTCGCGAGGTTGAGAAAATATTACGACTATTGGCCGCGCTCCGCAGTCCATTACTCATTCAAAGTATTCCAACATCTTGGAGTGGCAACCATTTGTGTTATGTATTATGAAAAGCGAGAGCTCAAAGCCGACTGGACCCGCCCGCAGATATGGAAGTCTAGAATTTCGATGGACGGATGAGGGGAGGAAGCTCGGGGCAGACATTGCGCAATGTCTATCCGTCCAATTGGATTCCGTGGCTGTCTTGCGCAATGCTCGAAAGCTAGTCATATTTGAATTATCGGACGTAGTCGGTGGCCGGACTCACCTCTTCACGGAAATATTTCAATGCGCGTGGCTTCACTTCTTTATTATTCACACTCGAATGCCTACGTTGCTTCATTTGGCTATTGTTAATCGCGGAATGTCGAGCGACGCCATTGAGTTGCGCGTAATAATTGTTCCTGAGATTATATTGCGACATGTTTTCGTCATACCGTGGAGTTAATTGGCTTATTATTTGCTAGTGAAACAGGAGAAGCCCTAGGATTTTTTTGAGAGCGATGCATGCAAAGAAACATTTTTAATGAATAATAAGACAATGCCTGCGTGCAGCTTTACAATATTTTCTAGAATATTTTTTTTAACAATTTTAATGCTATATGTAGTAATATTAACTGCTGTAAGCTTACAAAGCACAAATAGCCATTAATACCAAGGATATTTATGTAAATTTACAAAGCATTTAAACAAAGCATTTGAGTTGTCTTAACTAAATTCCACCTGGATTATATCGATTAAATTATTAATAAGTGCGCTTACACGAGTGTAATATACAGAGCTTAACTGACCATTAACCCAAGTTACTTGGTATTTTAAACTATCTTTTATGATTAAATATTATCTGTATTATTAATATATAGGCACAGGAATTTATAATCGCTTAGGTTAATTTTAACATACTATATATATTATAATATTTGTATTTAGTTGTATATCGCGTGCACAGGGTAGTTTTCACAAGTTTTACTCGCAATTTATTTCATAACCCCTGAAATTACTTAAATACTTGGACAAAGCTAATGTATAAAAATCCAATACTCGGGGCGATATGTATTGATGAAAAAAGTGTTATAAAATATTCGCCTACTTTTAATCGAACATGACAGCTTAAACGCACGCACGCACGCATATGTGTGTACACGAGAGACATTTAAATAATGCGATTGTGGAAAAAGAATGGCCCGTTTCAAAATAAACTTTTGCACACGTGCGTGTGTGTGTGGTGTGTGTGCGTGCGTGTGGTGTGTGTGTGTGTGTGCGGGCAGAAATATATGTATAGGAAGCTGTAAATAAGGCATACGTGTATCATATTAAATATCATACTAAACTGCACCACATACTTCTCGTATCGACCATGGGTATATATGCAGATAACTGACGGAATATTATTATTTCAATGTAATATCCCAATTTATGTGCGCCTGAAATTTATTCATATCCATTCGCATTTATTTCAATCTTCTATTACATCCGTAAATTTATTAATAACCTTGGGTTTAATTGCGAGACTGTGAGTAATTGTGGAAAACGTTTGCCGAACGACAGCCTATTTCCACTAGCTAACTTTGATCGTTGGAAAAGCCTTAATAGTAGATCAACTGCTTTTCGTTTTATAGGAGTTGTAAAGTGAGAGAGACGGCCGGAAGTGGCATTTTGCCCCAGACATAAATATCCTGGCAGAATCTAACAAAAGTAATGCCATCGAAGCAAAAAGTGCACGGGGCGTAGAAAATTCACCAAACTCTGCCTCCTCTGGACAAAAGCGGCGTTAACGAGGAAAGAGTCGATAATCGCTGATTTCGAATATTCAGAGCGCAGCATCGGCCCTTCCGATGAGCCATCGGGCTGCGCGCGAGCTTCAGCAACGGATTAGAAACGCAGCCGATGATCCTTTCAACTCCCGACTCCTCCGGATCATCACGTAGGCATCCGCCCGCGAGCGATATGAGATTGACAGTCGACCGCGCTGCCTCGCCGTTTCCAATGCGAAATGAGCATTTATGCGGCAGCGGGTGTGCGCGGAATTCTCAAGCTTCAACAACTCCCCCGCCCTTTCAAATCCATATTGGCTTATCAATGATTTCGACTCCTCTTATTCGATTAGAATATGCTAGCTTGAATGCAAATACGGGGGGGGGGGCCAATGAAGTCGCCATTGGCAAAATAGTCGAGGCTGGCTGGGATTTAAAGCCGCCGCATGAACTTTTCATTAACTCCCGTCCACTGTTTATTTACCTTCTTGCATCGCAATTGCGCATTCGAGAGCTTTTCGCGCATTACGCTGGCATTCTTTTTTTCTCTCTCTCTCGTGTTTTTAGCTTTAAATGTATATGTACGGGGACTTACGTCGGGCATTATAATGCAATTTGTGACGGATATTGGACGCGTGTCACGGTGATTCGTCCTTACGTCCAAGTGTGTTTCTTGGCACGAGACCATTCAAATGTTTGAAAAGTTCGGTCGTATTTATTTATTGAGTATCCGTAGTGTTGAGAGCGACATATTTAGCATGGCAGTTGGCTTCTGTTCAGGAATCCGTATAATAAGCCAACCGTCTCGCCTTCGCCGTGTAATAAGACCCTCGGTGTTTTACAAATAAATATGCGCGACAAATGTAGAGACTAAAAAGGAGTGCTATTGACTGAA